>JABASD010001647.1:0-36784 GCA_019776165.1 Pogonognathellus flavescens
TCGGACTGGTTTAGTTTGGTGGATCATCTGATGGAACAAATTAAAACAAGTAAAAATGCATCGACAGTGATTTCACAGGGAACTGCTGTTTCTGGATTAGGTGGTGTGGGGAAAACGACCACTGCAATCTGGTTTGCCCGACATTTTGAAAAAAAGTATGGACACATTTTATGGATTGATTGCGGAGAGGGCAGTTTAATTTCCTCCTTTCAGGGTCTGGCTCGAAAATTAAAAATCGATACAGAATTCGACTTAAAATTATTAGCAGCAGAATGTTTTTCTAAATTTGAGAATATTCAATGTCTTTGTGTCTTTGACAACGCCGAATGTTACCAAGGTCCTCAAGGGATCAGAGATGTTCTTCCTAAAAACATGCCAAAGATGCACTGTATTATCAATTCAAGAAATAATATTTGGGGAAAAGAAACAGGCGATGGACAAATACCGCAGATGAATTTAAATGCTTGCAACCCCAACGACGGCGTAACCTTTCTTAAATGCAACTTAAAAGAAACTGAAGATACTGAAAAGCTGAAGAAATTGTGCGAGACTGTTGGAAATTTGCCCCTTGCTTTGCAAATTGCAGTCACAATAATCAACACCAAGAAAATAAATTTGAACGAGTACATTCACCGAATAAAGACCACTCCTGCCATAATCAATGCTAAGTTTGACAATTACGAAAAGACGATAAATCTGTCCATGAAAATTTCTCTGGATTTAATCAAAGGTCATGAATCAGACCATGCCCAATTGGCTTACAACATTTTACTCATCTTTGGATACATTACACCCGATGATGTTAAATTAGAATTATTTGAAGCAATTGAAAATGCGTCAAAATATGAAGTGGAAGAAGCCGTTGATTTGTTAGAAGAATATTCTCTCGTAACAACAACAATAAAATACGAATGGAAAAAAAGGAAAGATATAAAAATTGCAAGCATTCATCGACTTCTTCAACAGGTGATACGTCACAATGCTAAAGCAAATGAACAAGAAATCCTCCGCCAAGTTTTATCATGCAAATACAAAGATTTGAAGGAAGGAAGGGATTTTTCAAATCTAAATTTCGATTACAAATTGATTCCGTTTTCTTATGCGGAGGCAGAACTGCAAAAGGAATTTCCAGACCTCCGTTTGAAATTCACAGATGGACCTCAATTAGAAGAGTTGATGGAAGAGTTTCGATTTTCTGAAGCTCTGAAATTGTCGTTTATCATCAAAAGTTATTCGCCATCTCTGACTGCTGATTACAACTACGCCCTTTGTTTGGGGAAATGCGGAGAATTGGACAAGGCTATAGAAGTTCTTCAGGGGATTTTGAATTCAATGCTTGAAGATTTTGACTCTTATTATGAGTCAATATGGGATGGAATGGAATCCACTATCAATAGACTTGGTCTATCTCTGACTGAAAATAAAAATGTGAAATTGAAAGAAGTTTGCGGGTTGTTGTTTCTTTTGCATCTGAAGAAAGGGAATGATGAAACGGCGATGCAAATCATAACACGACAAAAAGTTTTATTAACTGGCACGAGTGAAGATGCAGTGGATCATTTCATCCGTTTTTGTCACATTCTTCTTCCTTTACTCAATACAAAATTCACTATTCATATCAATATAAACTTCTTGAATTAAACGGTCTCACTTCTGGCAAAAGCAAAATCTTAAGTCTTGAAGGATGTTTATTCAGTGAAAAACTTGCAAAGGATTTGCAGGAACTGAATTTGACTGAAGTGAATTTCGTAACAGAAAGTGGAGATTGTTTGTGTCGCTATGACATCACTCACAACATTTCGTCCAATCTAAAAAAGCTAACAATCAGAAATCGTGGCCAAACAAAATTCATTTTTGATGTTAATCGTATCATAGCAACATACATTAGAGCTTTCCTGATAAGCTACACTGCATGGAGAGTATCTATCTTAGAGGTTTGCAAGAAATTAATTTTGCGAATTGTAAATGGAATGTCAATGAACTGACGCTTAATGACATTGAGATTCCATCATTGGCCACGGAATCGGAAATGAAGATAACCAACTTGAGACTTCAACGTGTAACTCTGCAGTTAACTACACTGATCAACATTTCACGGTCAGTTCAAACAATTGAATTAAGAAATGTCAGCGTCTTGAAAGAGAAGCCCGAATTTAAAAAAAGGATCTGTTTTTGGAGAGTTGGAAGCACAAACAAGGGTAAACAATTTTCAATGTCAGTTCCAAGAATTCAATTAAAAAAATTCAAAATCAGGAAAGAAGACGATGAATGGGAAGATTTAGATGATTTAGATGATTCAGATTCAGATGATGGTCCAGTCTTAAAAGACGAAATGATTTTATCAAACGACCAGTTAAATTTAACTGTCCCAAAATTGAATGCACATTCCATACACATCGGATGCAGATTTCAGTCAGATATTCGTTTCGTGGAGTGGACTTTTCTGGTTAACAATAATCTTAATTTCCACGCAATCAATGAATTGACATTAACCAATCGTTATGAGATAAAAGAAGAGCATAAAATGTCATTGGACTTTTCACTTCTGCCTGCGATGGAAAAGGTTCATCTGGAGCGAATGAAAGTGTCCAATTGGGAAATCTCTAAATGCACCATCAATGAATTAAAACTAAAACAGATGGATATTTCTGACATCACGAGAACAGAAATAAAGGTCAACAAATTATTTCTCCAAAAGACTGCAATCAATTCAGCTGTCCTCTTTCAGATGTGCAGAGATTCAGAAATAATTCACATCTATGAAGGAAAAATAATATTCCCCACACAAATTCCATCCGAGACATTTCAGTTGCGTATTTTTTTTTTCAATTTTCACTTAAAAACATGTTCTACAAAGACAGTGAAAGTAGCATTAATCACATTTTACATTGTGTACATAGTGTAGTGCCACAGTTAGTGAAAATTTATTTTTTCATGTAATAATTTTTCAGTGCATTTCACAGCAAAATATAAATAGAAAATTCCCAGTGCATAATGGGGCACAGGCAAAGACGTACTTCAGTTTTTTTTGAAACATATACTTGTACAAGTTTCCTAGTTTCCCAAAAATGCAAGTCCAAGGTTTGATTAAAAGAGTCCGATAAAATTTGTTTTTAGAAACCTCACATTGTTTGAGAAAATAAACGAAAAAAAAATATTTCAAAAAATAATGAATTTAAATAAAACGATGTAAAATGAGTAAACCTGCTTAAAAAAGAGAAACTTTATTTAAGAGATATTCTATCATAACATTTACGATAGTCAAAATCAAGTTGTGCGAAAAATTTTGCCATTTATAAGTGATTTGAAGACAATTTTTGTACTTATCCCGGATTTTGGGAGAGGAACATACTAGTTGACTTTAGCATATATGGACCCCCACCCCCTTATGTCAACATATTATATCAATATCCATTGTGACGTGACCCCACCCATTTATTAGCTGTTGACGTAATATGTGAACGCTCCCATTACATCATTAGCACCACCGCCATCAAGTACGTTGTAGGTGCTGTTGGACAACGGAGCTAAATCCAGGCACAAATATACGCGCACGGGTGAATTAATTCAAATACACCGACTGAGTCTTGAGAGTAAAATTAACGTCCAAGCAGTTAAATATTAAATATATAAAGTCACTCAAATTTTTCACTTTAAATCACCGACAACTATGGACGATTTAGTTTGTCCCCGTTGTAAAACAACGAAGTATCGAAATCCGTCATTAAAACTTCTAGTTAATGTGTGTGGTCATGCCCTATGTGACAGTTGTGTTGAGCTGCTTTTCGTTAAAGGTAAACATCCAGGTGTTTTGTTCGTTATAAGTAGTGGTAAATAAAAAATTGTTTGGTAGGTTCACATTCACAAACTACATTTGTCGTCATATAATTTTGTATTAATTGATTTTTTGATTTCAATTAAAATGTAAAAAGTACCTTCCTATTTAAATTGACCATTGACTTTTACCTGTTGGAGCGAACGCTCCTTTGTCAGAATGCAACCGTTTTCTTCGTAATTCTAGATTCACAATTATAAGGAATAAAGTTTTTAAACATTTTAATTCTACAGGGAATTTTATTTTTCAATGCTGAATTCATGAATGAATTGGTTGGTCGTTGGTGTTGTATAATTTATGTTCGTACTTGATTATTTTAGAATTTGTTTCATTTCAATATACATAAATGTTGTGTTATTTTGCATCTATTCAAATGTTAAATACAATTTTTTTGTCAATAATTTTGTAGGGTCTGGAGCCTGCCCTGCATGTGGAGTGGCCCTTCGTCGCGGAGGGTTTAGGATTCAACTTTTTGAGGACCCTATGGTCGAGAAAGAGGTCGACATTCGGCGCCGTGTAATGAAGGATTTCAATAAATCTGAACTGGATTTTCATTCTTTGAGAGAATATAACGATTATTTAGAACAGGTGGGTAAATAGTTTTCACAATTCATTCACAATACGAGTATACCAGTGTTTATATGATGTATAGAATTGGAAAATAACAATACGACAAACTTTTTATTTGCTTTAACGAAGTTTTCTAATACCTCATATGGTCACACAAAACTTTGCATTGCTTGTAATTTTATAATAAATATCATAATATCAATATTGTACGCACTTATGTAAAATTATAGAAACATGATCTTCAAAAATGTAAACATCAAACACTACAAATAGTATTATACCTAATTAACCCTTGCCGCTGCCGTTAGAATGTATCAATATTTTAATGTTTATTACTTTATTTCAGCGTAATTGTAACATTTCTCATTGATATGCGTTACAGGTGGAGACGATTGTCTTTAACCTGGTGAACAATGTGAACGTGGTGGAAACTGCTAAACTAATAGATCAGTACAAAAAGGATAATAAGGATCAAATTGCAAAGGCAAAAGCTCGTCCTAGATTGGAGATTTTGGAATTGGAAGAAATAATTGAAAATGAAAAAAAGCTGTATGAAATGCGTCGCCAGGAAGCAGTGTCTTCGGAAAGAGACGAAAAAGTGAGAAAGTTAAAAAACCGAGAAGCACTAATTGATGATCTTATGTTTTCGGACGCTGACGCTCAGTCAATCATAACGTCTCACAAAGAATCTGTTATCAAACAACCTTTGGCAGTGGAGAAAGTTGCTGAAGTATTAAATACTGTAAGCGGGGATCCGACAGTTCAGGCGTATGGCCAGCCTCGATTTATGCCGGGTGTTAGTATTGGAGCCTCAAGGGGATTTACATTCCTTCCGATACCAAAAGTGGAAGAGGTCCCTCTGTTTGCCTACCGTCCACTTCATATTAGTTTGGGTGGTTTAGAACCTCCAACTTTAGAAGATTTGAGTGGTGTCAAGGCCACATATTTAAACCACGTAAAAGCAGCCAGTTACGCTGAAAAAGCTGGAGGATTCCACTCAAGAATTGCCTGTCGCAGAGCGCTGCAAGATGCGTTTGCTGATATTTCCTTCAATCCAAAAGTGCATGGAATTAAGTCTGATCTGGAAATGGATTTCAGTTAATGCTAATTAACCTATTCAGAAATTGAAACAAAAGTTGGCTTACATTGTATCATCTTTATCCGTATGTATTTATGTGCGTTTTTCTTCTTTTTCAAAAGTATACAATAAATTAATTATTTTGTATTGATGCTAAAAAGTTGAATTCTCATTGTTTGTTATTCTTTTGATATAAAATAGTATACTTATAATATTTTATAATGTAAATTACTTTGAGTGCATGGTATAAGTGGAAACGATAATTATATTTATATATCCTCGCCTAGAGATCTCGGTAATTTCTACTTCAGTTATCAGCATAAAAACAGATTTTACTATATCAAGGAATACAAGACATTTTCAAGACAAACAATATTATATAACTACAACTTACACACATATTATTGATACTAATTAGGTATAAGGATTATCTTATTTTTCGTAAATATTTTTTATACTCTTAAAAGTGTTTTCATAAGGGGCAAACTATTTTATTAACTTAAACAATCACTGTCCTATGTACTTAGGACTCCTATGTACTTACAAGTATGATAGCCGTAAGCGACTCAGTATTTTTCTTATTAGAATGATATACTGATTTAGTTTTAAAGTTTAATTATTTAACAATCAATAGCTATAAATTAAATATAATGTTAAGTTCATTTAGAAAGATATTATTTTAATCTTATTGTTAAACAATTAAATAATTAAAATTAGGGCCATTTTAAAATATTAGTAGATAGGTTTTTAAAATTTAGCTTCACAAAACTTTACATCTCTCATTGAGTTTACTCAATACGATTCCAGGGCACCAATGATGATGAAGGGCTGCAGTGCTAAAGACACAAGTATTAAATGCATTCACATTTGGGAATTTAATGCTAAAGTGAATAGCGTAAACATGATGTATGCAACGTTTTAAACTTATTAATCTGCAGAAATCATTTCAAATATAGATGTAGCATTGGTGTCCACATGCCTGTTTTTGTGCTTTAGCACTTTTGACTATAGCACTCTTAGCACTCGTGTGCGGCAACCACTCAATACATGTTAAGTTAGTGGTTTCCTTGAAACCTGGTTTGCATGAGCACATTTTTGGCAAATCCGAATTATCACTGAAGCAATTGGCATTTTCAACGCAAAGATCCATGTCAGCGGAGCAACGTGCCCCAACCTTTAGCAAACATTTTTTTCGTGTTTCAGAATATTCGAGCATTTCATCCGCACAGGAACATTTTCCATTCAGGCATTGTAAACCAGTCGCCCTATCACACATAGGGGATTTGTTGTATGTACAATTTTCTCCATACGCAACGTCACACTTTTCATCTCGATTCCTTACGAATCCTTCTTTGCATTTACAGTGACCCACTTCGTTGTTACTGTCGGGTAAAAAATCACAAAACGCATTTTCGACGCATGGAAATTTCTTAACGCAGCGTCCTCCGGTTTTCGTGAGACAAAACATACCATTAGGTTCGGGAAACTGACTAATAAGGGATGGACATCCGCAACGTCCACCGCGACATACAAGATGGTCCAGACAATCATTCTTTGAAGAACAAGGTTTATCATAGCTTTTACTGCAGGTAGTTTTATCTTGGCTGACAGAATATCCTTCTAGACAATTACATTTTCCGTAATCGAATCTGTTCTCCCACGCTCTTTCACGTTCCTGTACAAAACAGAACGCATTTGATGGACAATATGCATCTTTGCAATTTTCGCCGACTAAAGGCACACACAGCTGCCTAAAATTATCTTGCCATTTAAATTTCAACATGTAACCTCGGGGATGTTGATATCGATATCTATGCTCGTCTGCCAACACATACTCGGTCTTTTGCACATTTGCGAGCACAGTCCCTTGTGGACAATTGCAAGTGTTCTTGTAGCATTTTAGAACTAAAACGTCTTTCTGAATGCATTCAAAATCATTCGTACAACTTTCCAGTGCACCTTTTTTCAGCAAACATTTTCCAGAATCTTCGTAATGATCTTCTTTGCAAACACATGTTTCATTTTTGCATTCAGTGCCTTTGTCACACTTGCTTTTAATGCACATTTTGTTCACCAATCCTAAACATTGCTTTTCTTCAAGAGAGTACACAGAGTCACCTTCCTTGCATTTGCAAATTCCGACATAACATTCCAATTGCTCTAACTTTGAGCATTTATCTTCTTCCGTACAATTCTCTCCAAATGATTTTGATTCTGCACATGTCCCGTTGAAAATCTCATGATATGCTGACTGGCAACTGCAAATACCATCAGTGCCACAGTCTGCATGAGAAACACAATCAATGATTTCCACTAAAGAAGTCTCTCCACTCTCTTCAACGCCATACTTGCACCGTTCTCCAGATTTTGTGACACATTTTCCTTTTTCTTGGTCGTATAACATTTCTTCGGGCTTGGAGCAATCACATTTTCCATTGTAACAACTCAGCCAGGCTTTTCTATCACATTTTTGAGTTTTACTGCACTCCTCTCCAAAAGAGCTTCTCACAGACTCTACACAATTCAGGTGGATGACAAAAATTAAAATTGCGGATGTTAAAACAATTAGAGATTTTCCAGAACTCATCTTGGAATTCTCATAAATTCCGTGTGTTGGTAACATAGAAACTTTGTCTGGACGGAAGATATTACTGAGGAAGGACAAAGAAGGTCCTTCCTTTATATAGTGATGTTATATTTATATATATTTATATGCATTCCATACATAACATGGTTATTACATAAATGTATGCTTTCATGTAAGCTATGCACATAATAATGCATCTAATAATATGTAGAAAATTGTTTCTTACAATCTTGTTGTTTAGGACGGGAGGTTTATTGTAGGATGACAGCCGTAGATAAAATAAATGAACTTGACCTCCCTAGCTGTATACCCTAGTTAAGTAGTCAAACAGAGCTGGCTTCTGATTTCACTACTGCACGCATGATAATTTGATAATATTAAATTTTCGTGGGGAGGAATTGCCTTTATCTGCTTTTTCACTGATAATAGTATTTATGAGTGTGTTCTTTTATTTACTTCTTTCTACCAGAATCACACTTCCTTATGCACACTTGTTTTGCCTTTACACGTAAGATAGTACAAAATATAATTATTGGGCTGGCCAGTGTCCATGTTTGTATTATACTCCAATTTGAGGTTCTTCAAGAATTACAATCACGTCGCTGCTGGAATAAAGTTTTTCTTCCCGGTATCCTGGAAAAATTCCCCGATGAATCAAAAATCAGTTCCCGATTTATTCGTCACAAAATCCAATGACAAAAATTTGCAAGCTGTTTTTCGCAAATTTCCCCCCTGATTTTTTGCTTGTGTTTTAACAAGAAAATTTTCGCCTTCGCCATCGAAAGATCGCGAGGTTTTTCTACAAATTTATCAAGTACTTAATTATTGGTAGTTTTTACTGGCTGGTGACACATTTGTATTAACAAGGATGTCAATAAACCAACTGTGATAAGAATGTTTGTATTTTCAAAAATTGTTAAATGCTTTACAAATAACTAGGTATATTGCTTTTAATATTCTTATAAATTAGCTGACGCTACTTAATAAGCCACGGAGATAAACAGAGTAATGAAAAGGTCACTTTATTTAAATGAAGTTAATGTTTTAGGTACACATGAGTCAGATAAACCTAAAATATTATTGATTGATCCATTGTAATTAATGAGTTTGGATTATACAATAAAAATGTAATTTTTAGTTATTAATTTTATTAATTATTTGTATTATTATAATACAACTGTACATTTCTCATTCCCATTACTCAACACAAGTTAAGATAGTGGTTTCCTTGAAACCTGGTTTACATGAGCAAATTGATGGCAAATCCGGAATGTCAATGCCACAGTAGGCATTTTTTACACAAAGTTGTGTGTTGGGGCATAATGCCCCAACTCTTCCTAAACATTTGCCCTGTGTTTCTGAATATTCCATGCCAGCATTTCATCCGCACATGAACATTTTTTATTCAAGAATCTCAAACCGGTGGTGGCCTGCTTACAAAGGGGAATTCCGTATGTACAAGTTTGTTAATCTTCGATGTCACCCATTCCTTCATTACTGCTGAATTGACAATAGAAACGCGAAGGTGACACTTACACTGTGAAAAATACATGTACATATGGGGAATTACGATTTGAAAGAGTTACTTACACTTACAATTTTGAAAAACTGCATTATCAATTTGGTAGTTAGTCCTTACGTAAACCTTCTTTGCACTTGCAGTGACCAACTTCGTTGTTAATTTTAATAATACGACAAACTTTTGATTGGCTTTAACGAAGTTTTCTAAATACCGCATACCGGTACACAAAACTTTGCATTGACTATTTAATATAATTTTGTAATTGTAAAAATTGTAATTTTTATCACTTTTTTTTCATTTATTATTTACTACATACACCATAATAATATACATAGTACAGTGCAGCACACTGTTTATGCTCA
Source organism: Pogonognathellus flavescens (assembly GCA_019776165.1). NCBI lineage: Eukaryota > Metazoa > Arthropoda > Collembola > Entomobryomorpha > Tomoceridae > Pogonognathellus > Pogonognathellus flavescens. The sequence goes on from JABASD010001647.1 coordinate 9,955, forward strand.
TGGCATTCTTACGTTGATTTTATTGTACATTTTTGGCAGACAGTTTAGTCTCTGGGGCATATAGGGCAACTATTGCCCACCCTTTGGAATACAAATTAAGTTAGTGGTTTCCTTGAAACCTGGTTTACATGAGCACATTTTTGGCAAATCCGAATTATCAGTGAAGCAATCGGCATTTTCCACGCAAAGATCCATGTTAGCGGAGCAAGGTGGCCCAACCTTTAGCAAACATTTTTTTCGAGTTTCAGAATATTCAAGCATTTCATCCCCACAGGAACATTTTCCATTCACACACTGTAAACCGATAGCCTTCTCACACGTAGGGGTTTTATATGTGCAATTTCCTCCATGCACAATGTCACACATTTCTTCTTTATTTCTTACGAAACCTTCTTTGCATTTACAGTGACCCACTTCGTTGTTACTATATATGTTGGGTATAAAATCGCAAAATGCATTTTCGACACACGGAAACTGCTTTACGCAGCGTCCTCCAATTTTCGTAAGACAAAATCTCTTATTGGGTTCAGGGATCTGACTAATAAGGGATGGACATTCGCAAAATCCACTGTTACACACGAGGTGGTTAAAGCATTCATTATTTTTAGAACAAGTTTCGGAATGGGTTTTACCACAACTAGATGCATCGTGGTTCACAGAATATCCTGGCAAACATTCACAGATTCCTTCCTGGAATTTGTTTTCATCTAATCTTCTGTATTGATCAACTTGACAAAATGCGTTTAGTGGACAATAACCGTCTTTACAATTCTTATCGACTAAAGGGGCACACACCTGCCTAAATGTATCATCAAACTCATTTGTCATCAATTCACTACTAGGGTTTTGAAGATAGTAAGATTCTTGCCGATATTCTTCTTTCAGAACATACTTTGTCTTTTGCACATTTGCGAGCACAGTCCCTTGTTGACAATTGCAGGTGTTGTTGTAGCATTTTAGAACTAAAAGGTCTTTCTGAATGCACTCTGAATCATTAGTGCAACTTTCCAGTGCACCTTTTCTCAGTAAACATTTATCAACATCTTCGTAGTGATCCTCGTTGCAAACACATGTTTCATTTTTGCATTCGGTTGTTTTGTCACACTTGTTTTTAACGCACATTTTGTTCACCAGGCCTAAACATTGTTTTTCTTCAAGAGAATACATAGATTCACCTTCCTTGCATTCACAAATTCCGTCACAACATTCCAGTTGTTCTAACTTTGAGCATTTATTTTCTTCCGTACAATTCTCCGCAAATGATTTTGATTTTGCACATGTCCCGTTGAAAATCTCATGATATTCTGACTGGCAATTGCAAATACCATCAGTGTCACAATCTGCAAAAGAAACACAATCATTGATTTCAACTAAAGAAGTCTCTCCACTCTCTTCAACTCCATACTTGCAGCGTTCTCCAGATTTTGTGACACATTTTCCTTTTTCTTGGTCGTATAACATTTCTTCAGGCTTGGAGCAATCACATTTTTCATTGTAACAACTTAGCCAGGCTTTCCTATCACATTTTTGAGTTTTATTGCACGCCTCTCCAAAAGAACTTCTCACAGACTCTACACAATTCAGGTGAATAAAAAAAATTGAGAGTGTTAAAACAATTAGAGATTTTTCAGAATTCATCTTGAAATTCTCAAAAATTCCAATTCTGGTTATTGGAAGCTTACTTTCGTTTATATTCACTATTTTATTATCTTAATGAAAGAATTGATGCAAATGTAAGACTAAGAGCATACATTGGATGAAGCAGACTTGAAACCAGTTTGTGCACATTTTTTCCAGACGTTTTCCTATATCGTTAATATAATACTTTTATCTGGACAGTGAGAATGGGCAAATAATACTAGCTACCTACTAGAATACTACCTTCGTTTCGTATATAGTACTACATTTATAATGTATTATATGAAGGTTGTACACTACACATGACATGATTACTATTGCATAAGTATAGATTCATGCATTCATGCTATACACATGCATAATCATACATACGAAATAATATATAGAAAGTTGTTTCTGCAATTCTTATATTCCTACATCCACAAAAACAATCCGACGGATGTTAGAGTGTATAGGGTCAGGTAGGGATAAGGATGGTAACATAGAAAAAATGAACATAGATAATAATTATTTTTGTGTAGTCAAAGAGAGCTGATGAGCTGGCTTCTGATTTCACCGAATGCATTCTGTGTGATGTTGACAATATTAATTTTTCCTGGGGGGAAATTACCTTTTCGGTATTGCCACACCCTTAAAATTTATTTTTTAAGCTGTTTTGCTTTATTGGGTATGCCCTTGATTGTGTAAATTATGTAAATTTCTCAAATTATATGATGATTGACCCCGTATCCTAGATAAATTCCCCTAATGATTCTAAAACCATTTCCGGATTTATTCATGACGAAATCCAAGCTGTTTTTCGCAAATTTTTCCCCTGATTTTTTTGCATCTGTTTTAACAAGGAAATTTTGCCGGAAATTTCCCGGTATCCTGGATCGCAAGATTGCGAGGTTTCTCCACAACAAGCTTATCATGTACTTAATTGTTGGTAATTTTCACTAACTGGGGATACATTTATATTAACAAGGAAATGCAAATATAAATAAACCAACTGTGATTAGTGTATTTGTATTTTCAAAAATTGTTCAATGCTTTACAAATAAACCAGATTGCTTTATTGTCCATCCACATCTCTTCCTCACAGTGGTTTGTACTTGCTGTTACTACATAAATTAACCTCCAACTCCAAAACAAAAGCTGTTAATGTTATATATGAATACTAAATAAAAACTAAATACTATTCACGTTTAAAAAATTGTAAATCAAAAAATCAAAACAAATCGACATGGAGAATAATGAAATGGTTGTGTTATTTAATACAAAATAATATTTTAGCTATATCTGAGGCAGATAGATACACTTAAAATATTATTTATTGATGCGTTGTAATCATAATTAATGATGAGTTTGGGTTATGATGATGAAATCAATTGTTGTTTTTAATTGTTAATTTTATTAATTATTTTTAGTATTTTTTATGAATGAAATAATTAGAAATGTTTGTAATAAAATACAACTGTGCATTTCTCATTCCTATTACTCAACACAAGTTAAGTTAGTGGCTTCCTTGAAACCTGGTTCACATGAGCACATTTTAGGCAAATTGGAATTATCAGTGAAGCAATTGGCATTTTCCACGCAAAGTTCCATTTTCGCAGAGCAAGGTGCCCCCACCTTTAGCAAACATTTTTTTCGTGTTTCAGAATATTGTAGCATTTCATCCGCACAGGAACATTTTCCATTCAAGCATTGCAAACCAGTCGCCCTATCACACAAAAGGTGTTGGTTGTATGTACAATTTTCTCCATACGCAATGTCACACTTTTCTTCTAGATTTCTTACGAAGCCTTCTTTGCATTTACAGTGACCCACTTCGTTGTTACTGTCCGGTAAAAAATCACAAAACGCATTTTCGACGCATGGAAATGTCTTTATACAGCGACCTCCGATTTTCGTGAGACAAAACATACGATGAGGTTCGGGAATCTGACTTATAAGGGATGGACATTTGCAACGTCCACCGCGACATACAAGATGGTCAACACAATCATCATTTGTATAACAGTGTTCCTCATAGATTTTACCGCAAATAGTTTTATCTTGGTTAGCAGAAAGTCCTTCCAGACATTTACATATTCCGTAATCGAATTTGTTCTCCGATGCTCTTACGGATTCCCTCACAAAACAAAACGCGTTTGGTGGGCAATATGCATCTTTACAATTTTCACCGACTAAAGGAACACACAGCTGCGTAAAATTATCTTGCCATTCAAATTCCATCTGGTCACCTCGGGGATTGTTGCGATAGTATGAATCATGTCTATAACGTTCTGCCTGCACATATTTTGACTTTTGCACATTTGCTAGCACAGTCCCTTGTTGACAATTGCAAGTGTTGTTGTAGCATTTAAGAACTAAAAGGCCTTTCTGAATACATTCAGAATCATTAGTACAACTTTCCAGTTCACCTTTTCTCAGCAAACATTTACCAGAATCTTCGTAATGATCTTCGTTGCACACGCACGTTTCATTTTTGCATTCGGTGGTTATATCACACTTGTTTTTAACACACATTTTGTTCAACAATCCCACACATTGCTTTTTATCAAGAGAGTACACAGAGTCACCTTCCTTGCATTTGCAAATTCCGACATAACATTCCAGTTGCTCTAACTTTGAGCATTTATCTTCCTCCGTACAATTCTCCGCAAATGATTTTAATTTTGCACATGTTCCATTGGAAATCTCATGATATTCGGACTGGCAATTGCAAATACCATCAGTGCCACAGTCTGCATGAGAAACGCAATCATTGATTTCCACCAAAGAAGTCTCTCCACTTTCTTCAACTCCATACTTGCACCGTTCTCCAGATTTTGTGACACATTTTCCTTTTTCTTGGTCGTATAACATTTCTTCAGGCTTGGAGCAATCACATTTTTCATTGTAACAACTGAGCCAGGCTTTTCTATCACATTTTTGAGTTTTACTGCACGCCTCTCCAAAAGAGCTTCTCACAGACTCTACACAATTCAGGTGGATGAAAAAAATTGAGAGTGTTAAAACAATTAGAGATTTCCCAGAATTCATCTTGAAATTCTCCAAAATTTCAATTCTGGTGGAATGGGAAGTTTATTTTCGGCGATATGTTTTAATGAAAGAATAAATGCAAATGTACTACTAAATGTACGAGTTCAGTATACGAAGCAGACTTTATGTACATTTTTTCCAGAACTCTATCTGGACATTGCAGTCAGGAAGGGCAAATGTCGTTTTTTTATGTAGTAGTATTATATTGCATTCGGCATTCCACACATATAATGATTATTGCATAGCATTCATGTAAGTTATACACATGAAGCATAATAATAATTTAATAATACTTCTAATACATAGACAATTGTTTCTTCGATTTTTGTGCTCCTATACTTAAGCAAAGCGACGGACGTTGATAAAAGTGTAGAATGACAGCAGTGGATAAAATGAACTGACATCCTTAGCTGTATATGATTTGATAATGTGAATTAGTCAAAGAGACAAAGCTGGCTTACTGATTTCACTAGTGCATGCGTGATAATTTGATAATATTAATTTTTCATGGGAAGTAAATGCCTTTATCTGCTTTTTAACTGATATTTATAATGAGTGTGTTCGTTTACTTATTTATTAATTTCGAGCAGACCCAAATTTGTCTAGTACACAATCGCTTTGCTCGTTGCTTATGTATTGTATTTGTATAAAATTTAAAAAAAAAATTGAATGCTTTTACAAGTACAAGTACAGTAGAATAGCTCGCTAAATATTGTCTATCCACGTCTATTATAACATACTACCTTTCTACACACTGGTTTGTAATTACTACTGTGAACTAATATGAACTCCGATTTCAGAACAAAAACATGTAACGCTTATGAATACTTAATAAAAACTAATTGCTATTCTCATTCATAAAATTGTGTAGTAAAAAAACCAATAGGTTAGGGAAATAACGGAGTAATGAAAAGGTTACGTTTATTATTATAAGTCAAAAAGTGGAAATAATCTTTTAGATAGGATAGGAACCTAAAATATTATTTAATGATGCCTTGCACTTAATGTTGAGTTTGAATTATGCGATCAAAAGTAGCAATCTATTTCACTTTTATTTATTATTTATTAACTTTATTAATTATTATTTGTATTTCTAATACAATTGCATATTTCTCATTCCAATTACTCAACACAAGTTAAGTTAGTGGTTTCCCTGAAACCTGGTTTACATGAGCACATTAATGGCAAATCCAAATTGGCATTGCTACTGCCACACTCGGCATTTTCCACACAAAACTTCGTGTTGGCGCAAAAGGCCCCAACTCTTCCTAAACATTTCCCCTGTGTTTCTGAATATTCCAGCATTTCATCCGCACAGGAACATTTTTTATTCAAGCATCTCAAACCGGTCGCCTGCTTACAAAGGGGCATACCGTATGTACAATTTTGTCCATATTCGATATCACACATTGCTTCTTTACTTCTTACGAAACCTTCTTTGCATCTGCAATGGCCAACTTCGTTGTTACTATTCGGAATAAAAGCGCAAAAGGCGCCTTCAACACATGGAAATTTGTTTCCGCAGCGTCCTCCGGTTCTCGTAATACAAAATCTTCGGTCAGGTTCGGGAAACTGGCTATTTGAAGATGGACACTGACATTTTCCACTGTCGCAAACGAGATGGTTAAAACAATCATGGTTTACCGAGCACTGTTCATCATGGAGTTTACCGCAACTAGTTTTTTCTTCGTTGACAGAAAATCCATCCGAACACTGACATCTTCCATAATTGAATCGGGTGTCAAAAACCCTCATGTATTCATCTACGAAACAAAATGCGTTTGTTGGACAATAAGCATTTTTGCATTCTTCACCGACTAAAGGAGCACACACGTTTTTAAATTCTTTTTGGAATTCATGAAACATCATATCACCACGAATGTTATTTGTCCAACCCGCATATCTTTCCAGAAGCTTATATTCAGTTTTGGGCACGTTGGACAGAACAGTTCCCGGTTGGCAATTGCAAGTGTTATTGTAGCACTTCAAAATGTTTGGGTCTTTCTGGATGCATTCAGAATCATTCGTACAACTTTCCAGTGGACCTTTTCTCAACAGACATTTTCCAGAATCTTCGTAATGATCGTTGTTGCAAGCACAATAAGCTGCCTCTCTACACACTGTGGTTGGGTCGCATTTGTCTTTGACACACCTTTTGTTCAACAGTCCCACACACTGTTTTTCTTCAGAAGAGTAAACAGAGTCACCTTTTTTGCACTGACAACTTCCGTCGTAGCATTCTAGTTGTTCAAGATTTGAGCATTTTTGAGTTGCACGGCATGCTTCTCCGTAAGAACTTTCTGAAGGCTCTGCGTAATTCAGTTTGATAGCAAAAATCGCCAAAATTAAAACAACAAAAATATTTTGAGAATGCATTTTGCAATTCTCAAATCACAATTTTAGTTAAGGCAAGATATTTATCTATACGTGAGTATATTGTTAGGTTAAAAGTTAAAAAGGGTTCACTAAGTTCGCAATTGTCTTATTCTTGTATGTCTTGTATTGAATAATAGAAGCGGGCAAGTCTTGTGCGAAAATGTACGTCCGCTAAAGCTAACATTATGAGTTGGCATATTTTCTGCAACCAAACCGGCCAATCAGTTTGTTCACATTTTTCCCATGCGTCTATTTATATATTTTTTATCTTGAGACATAAAAACTAACAAGAGGAAGGGCAAACGTGCTTCCTGTGATTATTATACAATATTAAATTGGGCTTTATCTATACACTTACATTACATAATATAATATTATATATACCGTGATTAATTAGGCATATAATTTCATACGCCATTACTATCGTATTTTTTTAAATCTTCTATTTTTGCTTTTCTTTGTAAATAAGAAGGAATTCTGATTATTAATTATTTACGATTATTTTTTTATTATTGTACAATTTAACATGTCTCATTTCCATTACGCAACACAAGTTGAGTTAGTAGTTTCCCTGAAACCTGATTTACAGGAGCACATTGCAGGCAAGTCGGAGCGGCCACGGACACATTTAAGGCTGTGAATCTGAACATAATGCCCCAACTTTACGCAAAACTTTTATTTAATAAGCCTACACATTGCATTTCTTCAGAAGAGATACGCTATGCATGTCATGTCATTCTCCCGAAATGATTTTGGGCGTGTAACGTTAAAAATCTCATGTGACTCACTATTGGTAATACCATCGGAACCACAAGTCGCATGAGACACGCATTCGGTGATTGTCACTAAAGAAGTTTCTTCACTTACTTTAAAGCTGTGCTGATATTTGCACTGTTCTCCCGATTTAATGACGCATTTTTCTTTTGCTTGATCCTTGGTAGTATAACATTTTGTCCAATTGAGAGCAGTTCAATGTTTTATAGCCACGCTTTACTATCACATTTTTCAGTTGTGTAGTTACACTGCTCTCCGTACCGTATGAGCTGAAGAGTCTACGAAATTCACATTCGCGACCATAACCAAGAATAAGTTGCAATAGTCAGTAATTTTTGTCGAGAGAACTCTGTCTTACTGTAATTTTAGTGAATAGAATGTAAGGAAAATTCTTCGTGGTGAAGAAATGTACCGGCCGGTTTAGTGCCACGTGGGGGTTTATATTTTCATGAATTAATTTTATGGCAAAATGACTGCTATTATCCCTCATTGAGGGGTTATTGTGCACATGGGGATTTATATTTTGACTGCAGTATTTTAATATCGTCAAACAAAAATTTTCAGACAAATATTTGATAAATTAGTAATCCAAAGCTTTTTTTTCAAAAAGTAATTTTCATCATCCGAGGAAAGTAAGAAACTATCGTCATTAATTTTCAAATCAGGCTGAGTCTCATCAATATCCATTAATTCATCATCCGATGGAACCAGTATGTCTTCATATTTACCTTTCCTGAACCTTTCACATTTTACATTGCATGTGTAAATTGTATTTACAATTATTTACAAGCGCTTTCCTTTATGCTGGTTCACAAGCCATGAAATAGGAGGGGAGTTATTTTGACCATGGGGGTATATAATTTGGAGCGCAAAAATCTTTACAAAATGTTGATTTTACTCCCCTGTGAGGGGTTATTATGCCCATGGTGCACTAAACCGGCCGGTGCGGTATCTGTGATGAAGACATAACCCAGTGCTTAATATTTGCATCAATGGGACATGCGAATGAAGTAGAATAGGTAAATATATTTCCTTCCAATAATCTTTTGACATGAATGATCATTATCTTAAGCTTATATATAGAGAGATCTTACACACTAGTATGTACGATGCAAATGCACGTCTAAAATTTTTACGCTGCATTATGAATAGTATACGTACACAACGAGGAAAAAATTTGCTTGGCTCATTGTAAGTGGTAGGTAATATTATAATAAATGTTTAGCTAATGTGAAACCAATGAATACAATGAAATGATTCATTCAATTGCTTTATTGCATATTGATATAAAGGTACATAATATATTAATTTGCCATCTTAATTAAAGTCATGGTCATGTCTATTAGTAAGGAAGTCTCAAGATTTCTTGAATGACCTTTTGCATTCAAGCTAAATCGATAATCTTTGCTGGTTTTTAAAAACACTTGAATGCAACATTTGAAATCATGAGATTTCCTTGTATCTTTTAAGCTCTATTAATAAAGTTGTGAAATATATGGTACCATAAATGTTTATTTACATATTAATTCGAATATTAACTATATACCTCCTGAAAATGTGTAATGCAACTTTAATTACGCTACTCAATACTTTTATTAGTCCATTTTTACAGCAAATAATAAATAACAACTTCGATAAGCCAACGTATTTATTGCATGTTAAAACTTTATTGTTATTGTATAGGTATGTTTTGTAATGAAGTAAAATAAACTTAACCTAAGATTGGATATCTTAACCTGAAGTAAGACCAAAAATGACTCAGGCTACGAGTTGGGCACAATTTGTGTCAGCGCAAAGAAAGACAGACTGATTAGAGATTCGCATGAAGATTTTAAAAATTCGGTTTTAATATAATCAGTTATGTTTTAAGAAATGAAAATAATTAATGAGTTCCTGGTTACCTCACCTATTTACTGGCGTTTTTAAACGTAGAAAGTAATTATCTGTTAACAGTCTTCAAACTTCAATCACAAACCGCATGCTTTTATTTCGTACAAGAAAACAGGAAACGAGAATGCCAGCTTCAGTCGTATAATAACTAATAACGACCCCGATTCTTAGAAAGTAATAACTGCATTGTCGTTCGGAGACAAAAACACAATTACTCATTGTTCAGACTTCTATTTGCAAAGTACCATACTGTTCTGGCTTCCCACAACAGGGTTGGAAAAAATTATTTATAAAACTTTTCAACATACAGATACTATAGCATTATTTACATAGACATTATTATGTTTATGTAAATAATACAGTTGTTTGAAGTTTGAATAAATCTAACCTTCTTGCAGAGCATTTGCTCTTGAATACAAAATTTATTGTATTTTTATTGCAATTTTACGATATGGAGGAAAGTCATCAATGAACTAGATTTATGATTGCACAGAAAAATTCATCAAAATAATTACAGCGATTTTCACTCGCAAAGTATTGTCGATTGCAGCGAAGTCGATTTTTATTATTAGTATAATGAATTTTAACCAACTCTTAACATTATTAGTCAACTTGCGATTTATTTATAGTAAAAATAATACCTAGTGCCTTGTAGTTTAGTGCCACACATACCAAAACTAAAATCATGCGTTTTGTTATTCACAAAGTTAATATTTCGCTAATACTTTTACTCTTTGTTTTACAAATCATCACCGTCTCTCCAATGCGAATGCAGAAAGTCAAGTTACAAAATTTAGATTTGCAAATACAGTCTGAAAATTATTTTAATAGTAAAATATGGCACCACGAAGGATTTTTTCATCCAAATGTCACCCAAATATTTCAGAAACTAAATATTTTGGTAAAGAATATTAAAAATATTGTAATAAACTTTATCCTGAAGTAAAATCTCAAACAACTCTCCTTATATCTTACAGGTGAACGATTCAACTCCCAATCTACTGATGTCATTGGGTACTTCAGCATATTTGCAAACCAAATTGAAAAACTACGAAAACACATTCCTAGGAATAAAATTCTCAGCAATCATTGGGAAAAAATCTACCAAATCCGTATCTACGACCGAAATTCCTCCAACAACAGAAATTCCACAGATGATAAAAACTACCATTGCAAAAATTACTCCGATTACTACAAAATCGGTTTTGGATGTCATTTCTTCCACTATCACAACAACATCAACATCAACAGTAAAAACACCGGTGGTAGTGCAAGAGCAGCGGTTATCAAACGTGGAAGTAAATCAAATTAATGTGGAAGTTGAGTCTATCAAGGACGATACAAACACAAACAGTAAAAATAATGCAGAAACTGAAACACGAAAGGAGGACGACGGAAATTTGGAAGGAAAAAAAGCCAAAAGGAGAAAACGGGACGTGCAGATCAACAGCCAAGAACTGTTACAGATACATAGAATATTCAAATTAGCAAAGAAAGCTATGCATGACGATAATGTAATGTCCGACTCACTTTCAACAACTAGTTCTACGAAAATACCATTGGTAATAAATATAAACTCTTCAACAACAAAAACAACGACAGATGAATCATCATCGAGTACAACATTAAATCCAAAACCGTCAGATGAATCGTCAAACAATAACAAACCGGTGGAAAAATCAAAGGAAGATATAAAATTATCCTACAAAACCTGGAGAGCTTCTTTTGATAAAAGTTATCGTCCTCCAGGATTTTATCTCTTGGTAATAAATATTTTATTCAAATTCTGCAAGGACGTATCTAGGATTTTGTAATGGAAGGAGCAAGCCATGTGAACCCACGCCTAGAAACGCTCTTGTAACAATTTGATTTAACAATGATACATAATTCGACAATAATTCATAATTAAATTATTTAATGTAGGTTGACAATCAAGTTATTTTTGATAATTGGGTCGGTGTTTGGTATAAGCCAAACGTAATGGGCAAAACCACACCGTACTCGCCTAAACGAACGTGGAATGATACTGAAATCCAGTTTCATTGGGATGAACCAATAGACAAAGAGATAAATGCAAGTCAAAAATATGAAAATAACACAACGATTTCTTATATTTTTTTATTAAAATTTATTTCACTCAATTTAATAATATTTTTCTGATTTAAGCAGGTAAGCTTCGAATGGGAGCCAATGGACAGCGACTCGTACATTCTCATAGATCAAATTGAATTGTACACGTACGAAGTGAGAAAAAATGAAAATTTTGATTCCATTTCACCAGCAAAATCGAAAGAGACGATTTCTGTTAATGGAAATGCAATCAGCGATACTAATCACAACAATCTGACAGTTTACATCGTGGTAAAATCAAACACAGCTCCAGACGGACAAATTACAACAACTACAACACCACAGACTGATAAAATAACGAGTACAACCACAAAAAGTGAAATTGTTCTCGATCAAGGGTCAGAGAAAGAAAATAAGGGTGTAAAAGTTGTGAAAAATGAAAAAGACATGAAATCAAATGAAGATCACAAAGGAATAGACGAACATAATAAAAAATTGACAAATGAATTGTTAGAACTCATAAAAATTGTGAAAAACATTACAGGCAAAGAAATTACAAAAGAAACGATAGATAATGACAAGAAAATCAATCTGAATGACACAAGTACAGATAAACCATTGAATAAAATAGTTCCAAAAATCGTTAATGGTAATAATACTAAAAATAGTAAGAAAGTCAAAAACTTTTCAGAAGACAAAACCGCGCTCATTGTTTTAATTATGGTGACGGTGTTATCATTGGTCATTCTTGTTGTGTTACTTCACAACAAAATGAAGAAAAACAAAAATCCAAACAGAAAAGCTGTAAGAACAATTAGCAGTTAAGTTTTTCTTTTAGCTTTGTGAATCAAATATGACTATTTTGTTGAAAAATTTTGTTTTTAGTGTGATTATACATATAATATCCCTTTATTATTATATTATAAAATTAATATTGATTAAAAATTACAATTAGCGCTGAAAAGTTGTTATCTTTTGTAATTTTAAAATGATCAATGCCAAAAACTTAATGACGCAGCTATTGATATGAATTTAATTGAGATTACAACGAAAATTTAGTTTTGAGAAGTTTGTGTCTCATCAGTCACCTAAATATAAATAAGTTTATCAATAATTTAAAAATAACCTTGCCTCGGGTTTGGAAGCAAATGCTACACATTCTTGCCCATTACTAAATCGGTATCAATATGTCACATAATATAATGTACTTTTTTATTAACATTTAATGTGAATGCAACGTTAAACCTAATCAATCCGATAAGAATGATTATATGAATACAATTTTTGACATAATATGTTTAAATCTCCGATGTATACACACATACCGTATTGCCCCTATTAGAAGCCTCCTCTCCAATTACTAGCCTCCCTCTAATTGTAGCCTCCCCACAAACTCAATTTGGCATATTAAAAGCCTCCCCCAATTAGAAGCCCCTTAAAAAACTAATGTTTGCCTAGTTAAGTAAGATGCAAGGTTTGTAGGATAAAAGTTTTATTAAAAATGAGAAAAAGTTAAGAGACTAGTTTAATATTCACACATTTTAGAACATTTTGACAGTGTAACGTCAAATATTCGTATAGTAACCACTAACCACGTATTGGGACGTTTTATATTGAAAGATTGCCGAATTTTCATCATAATTTCACCACACTAATAAATAAAAGCCTCCATCTATTACTAGCCTCCCTCTATATATAATATATATAATAGAAGCCTCCTCAAATTATGGATTTGACATATTAGAAGCCCCGGCTTCTAAAAGGGGCAATACGGTACTGCATAAGTGCCATATAAAATTAATCATACTATACCCATTGTTATTTTGTGAAAATTATCAGCCAAATAGCTTATAGGTAAACAAAGCCGTTTCCCTTATCAATGTAGTGCACAAACAACAACCACTATATTACAGAATGACCTCATAAATCATAATTAATTAAAGTTGTGTGATTCAGGCCTTACCTCAGAGAATAATTCGAGTGTCTGGAATATTCGAATGAATAGAACTGTTTGTAATAGTGTCAATTCTTTTTGATACAGTTTTAACTTCCAATAAATTTTTGTCTAATGCATACAGTCGAATAGGTTTTTTAATTAATTTGTAAATGCGAATCGGAGACACTCCCAGATAACGTCGAGGTTCAGTTTTTCTAAATGGATCCTTTTTCAACCGCTGTCGATATAGATGTTGTAGACGCACAGCCAAGAAATCGATGGAAAAAAATAAAAAAGTTTCCTTTGCTGGAAACAACAGAAGAAATCTATTCGAAGTTACGAAAATTTGCTGTGCGTCGCAACACTGGCAAAAGAAGAGTGGGAAGAAGAGGTAAAAAGATAGAAAATTTGTTATCATTGCTGGAGAGAAATGTAGACAGCCCGGCTCTTGCAAAAAGTCTTAGATTTCAAGATGAACAAGGAAGAACTATTCTGCACCTTGTGGCAGATAGAAGTGACGCAGAGATTGTCAAAATTTTACTTGACTATGGGGCAGATCCGCTCATTTGTGATTCACAGGGTAAAATTCCTCTCCATTTGGTGGTAGACTTGCAAGTAGACGGAGAAGAAAGAGGTAAGAGTCGTATTTTCATTGTTAATGTTAACAGCAATTTTTGTTCAATGAATAATTAAATAATTTTATTTACGTGTCGATTCAAACAAATTTTGGCAATGAATGGAGAATGTAAATGTACTTAGATTTGGTTTACTGCTTCATTTGTTAGTTTTTCGTGATTTTTTTGCACCACAATGAAAATAATTAATTAAAAACAATTTTCAGGATGTCGCTGCGAAAATTGTTGCAACAAAGACGTAGAATGTGTCCGATATCTTGTGGAAGCGATGATGAATAGAGAGGCGGGTGTGGACATCACGGACAATGAAAACAAAACCCCGTTGTACTACACTGCCCAAAATATGATGCCGCAATGTGCAACAGTGTTACTGGAAAACCAGGCTGACATTCTACCGTACAATTATAACTTACTGACTTATACAAATTTCCTTACATATTTTCGCTTTGGGTGTTCTCCATGTGACTATGTAATCCAAATGTTCAACCGAAATGAATTTTTCAGTGCCAAAGAAAAGTCTTCGTCAGGAGAGAAAGTTAAAACCATAGGAGAACTTATAGTTCAGAAAATCCCGGAAGTAATGACTGGAAAGCTTGATGAAGGTGTGCAGTTTCATCCGAAGGACAGTTCAATTTTGCAGTTGGATTTTAAGTATGTTGCAAAAGTTTAGCATAGTTAAATTTAAATATTGTTCTTTTTGTTTATGCAATTTTTTTATTTAATTGACATTTTGATATTTTAAATCTAAAGAGTGATTCTGCAACGAGAAGATATGCATAGTGATTCAACTCGGAAGGAAACGGATTTGCTGGCTTTGGTACTAAAAGCACACAAAGCTGGCCGAGAAGCTTTACTGACACATCCACTCGTCGAAGCTTTTCTTTACTTGAAATGGAAATCTGTCAGTACATGGTTTTGGGTGATCCGGATTCTTTATGTAATCTTTCAACCTAACAAAAGTTTATATTTTTAGTGTACTTTAATTAATTAAGTACAATTAGTCTGTTTTGCAATAAATGCACCGCATGTAATTAATAATTATAAACAATTAAAATAAACTCGTTTATATTTAATATTGATATAAATTTTTATTAGTATCTTCTGGCAGTGCTGTACACAGTATTTATTTTCAACGTTTATCTCATCAACTGTGACGATCCTGACCGTGACGATGAGGAAGAGGCAATTACTGTGCAATTAAGACAAGATGAGTCTGAAAAACCTAAAGACTCTATTTGTGAACAGACAACTGTCATGAAAGTCATGGCCGGGTTAATGTCTGTTGGAGTATTTTTCATGGTGTGCAACGAATTGTATGAGATTTATACGGAAAAGTCAAAATATTTTACAGTCGGATTAAATTACGCTTGGTGGATTCTTATTGCATGCGCAATTGTCACCATGTTACCCGCGTTTGGGATAATGGACATGGAAGATCAGGGATGGTTGTATCCAGTTGCAGCTGTGAGTTTTGTGGAACCCCAATTGTTTTGAAGCTAATATAAAAATGCATTTATTACTTAATCTCAAATAATTTTCAGTTTGGCGTGTTTTATGCTTGGGGAATGACACTGGTTCAAGTTGGACGTATTCCCTTAGTTGGCGTCTACGTAGAAATGCTCGGAAAAGTAAGTTAAATTTAAATATAAATCGCAATTTTGGCGACAAGTACGATTTAGTAGAGCGATATCTTAATAGAGATTTAAAACACAAAATAAATCAAGTTTTGTGAATGTTAATGAATGTGAAATTTTTTGATGGGGCTATTAACATTCGATAACTTTGTATCTCTAATCTCTGCCAAATCATTTACGTTTTCGATAATTTGTGTTTATAAATTTCTTTTCAGGTTCTTAAAGATTTTGCGCTGTTTGCAGTCACATATTTCTCTCTTTTTCTCGGATTCGCATTGGGATTTTGTGTTCTTTTTCCTCATGTAAAAACATTATTCCTAATTAACCTATTAATATTACTCACTAAAAATATTGTAAAATGATTTGCTGTTTTTGCTTCCAATCTAGTTTGAAATGTTCCACTACAATAGCATACCTTTAGCTTTAACAAAGGTACTATTAATAATGATAGGCGAACCAGATTATGATGCCTTATTTGTAGACAATCCCAGGGAGGATAGTTTGGACTATACCATTT
This sequence comes from Pogonognathellus flavescens, assembly GCA_019776165.1. Classification (NCBI taxonomy): domain Eukaryota; kingdom Metazoa; phylum Arthropoda; class Collembola; order Entomobryomorpha; family Tomoceridae; genus Pogonognathellus; species Pogonognathellus flavescens. Next base: position 26,455 of record JABASD010001647.1, read on the forward strand.
TAGCACACGTTATGTACATTGGATTTATTATAGTGATGACTATAGTACTCATGAATTTGTTGCTTGGTTTGGCTGTCAGTGATATCCAGGTGAGACGATAATTATTCACTAATGTTTACTTCATCATGCAGAAAATGCAGAAATGAGAGTACATGAGTCCTTTATACTATATCCAATATAAATCTTCACACTTGTACATTTTTTTTTAAATTAGGAATTGCAAAAAACTGCTGAACTCATGAAAGTAACGAGACAGATTCAGCAAATCGCTTTATTTGAATCTTTGATCTACAGCAACTTACTTCCTTGTGGATTATCTGCATGGGCCATTGAGTATTTTTCTATCGTTCATTTAGCTGAAACAGAAGGGTTCGTTTAATTTAAATTTTTCAAATAGTATAAGAATGCAATACACCTGTTGCATGAAAATTTACACTTCACTGTTAATAATATTTGTCTTACACAGAAGCATATTTTCATTTTCACCTACTGACCCTGATGACCGAAAATTTCCGGAAGCTCTTAAAGGCAAGTTCGTGAAATACTTGACGTCCAGTCCATGTTTAAATATCAGGAAATCTAAAAGACGTGATAAAGACGAGGAAGATGAAGAAAAAACCGAAAGTGAAATTGAAGTGCTGCAGAGAAGTGTTGACAATCTACAATCCCAGTTGGAGTTAATAATGGAAAAACTTGGAATAATTGCAACGGTTCCTGAGGGTGGTGCAAGTTGAAAATCTGTTGACAATTTAAATTTCACAATGTAATATTAAAAAACTGAAATCGTGTAACTTGATTTTTTTAAATGTCTGCCAATAATCAATTTCAAAACTGTTTCTGTTCACATTAAAGAGAACTACAAGTCTTTTCGGCTATAATTCTGAGGAGCCTTTCATTCCTGACATTTTTCAGAGTTCCTGTTTTAGAAATGCATTTTCATTTACATTCTTGCAGGGGAGGAGCCCAGGAAGGAAATAATGAATTCTTCATAGTGATCTATATCACAAACGCATTTTTTGTCAATACATTCTGTTTTCTTTTAATTTATTTACATAGCAATTTTAAAAAGCATTTATTTGATAGTCATTCTGAGGTGTAGTCATATATATTCTCCTTCTTTGAAAAACCTTCCATCTTTACTTGTTCGAATTTTGAAAACTTTTCTTATGTCGTGCAATTTTCTCTAACACTAACTAAGTGATTTCTATTTTACGCATATTCGATTGAACATGATATTGTGACTGTGACTCACATTTCCAAATACTATTTATAAGAGAGACACATTCAATGTTTGAAGTGATCCTACAAATCTGTTTCGTTTAGGATAGGATTTAAAATTCAATATAATCACCACGTCCACTTGTCTAGTTATTAAATAAATCGATTTACTTCAAAAAACTGTATAATTTGATGCATTCACAATTAATTGAATTTCAAAAAACTGTTTAATCGAAATGTATTTGTATTTGGGGAGACCTCGAATTTTCATTATGCAATTAGACTGTGATTAACAGATTTAGATTCAATTTGTCTTTCCATAATGTATACAGCCTTCATATCGCAGTACTCGAGATGCTTCTCCTGTTGCACGCGGTGAGGTCTCATTTTAATTACCATGACAATGATTTAATTACTGTTAATCTGACATGGTCTATGGTCATGCAAATGAAGTACGATTAGCATAAAATTCAGGTATAAGTAGTGATAACGCTGTTTTGTGATATTTCAAGAATAAATTTCATAATCTTTTATCTTTTATTGTAAGAGTAATGAGAATTTCATACACATATGCGTATAAATTATTATAGTCAACTTGACACAGAATAAATTCCATACTAAATAATAAATACACATAATAAACATAATAGGCTGTATGCGCACTTGAACGGCTGAAGAAACTTATCAAATTTATAGACTGTTTACTTTACTATGAGTTGCGCAGAATCTACTTAGGGCGCGCTTTTCAAAAGGTAAGTTGGAAGAAAACTTATAGCATTTATAAATTCCCTCTGAAGTGACATCAGTTGGAGCTATAAATCCGATAAGTTCTATAAGTTTGATAAGTTCTATAAATCTTCGGTCTGCGCAAACTGCCTAATACAGATTATGTGAGAGAGTATATACAGATATATTCAGATATATACAGATAAATAATTAAATTTTAAAACAGCCTTAACATTGTGATATATCGCTCATAATTATCATCGTTACATTAGTATTTCAAGGGCGTCACTAGTAGTTTGAAAATTGTAAATAGAGCTCAAGTGATTTCGGGGGTTTCCGAGATTAGAATGAGCAGAATTAAAAAAAATTATTCAAATTTCATAATCCGGGCGAAGATGCTAGCCCTGTGAGTCTATATGTAGATACGCCCTTGATGAATTTATCATGCACGATAAAATTAATGAAACCTAAGTGGTTGTGCCGTAACTTATGCAGCATAAATTTTGCCAAAAGAGTTTTTGATTGCAGTTGCGCTGCAGTTACTATATTTACAATGCAAAATTAGAATTTGTATATTAATTTAAAATGTTTAAACTGGTATTTAAAACTGTCGCACTTTGTGTGTGCTTTTCCGTCACATTATCAAAAGACGTCGTTCCTACTAGCGTTGTACGACACATAAATTCGTCGACCGTGAATAAAGACAAACCGATCCATGCCACTTACAGTAACCTTATTAATTATAATTCGTATAATTATTTAAATTGGCCACTACAAAATAATATGTAGAAACACTACTTTGACTTTTATTGAAATATTTTTAGATGCTTCTTGCGGAGGTATCATTGAGTCAAAACTTGACGCTGTCATTGTTCTCGAATATAAGCCGGATGAAGAATACGATAATAATGAGATGTGCATTTGGACAATTCGAAACGACGAGGCGTACGATCTGTTGATTACAAAAACGAAAAGTAACTTTGAGGTGGGCTATGACTACCTTCAAGTTTCTTCTTTTGGTCCTGCAACAGGCGGAGGTCCTTCCAGCACTCATCAAATGTAAATTATAAATACCACAATTTAATAAACTTTCAAAACGGACTCTTAGAAGTATCGGATGACACAGTTAGAAGCAACTTGGGGTGATGGTATAGGCACATTTGGGGTGTTTTGAGACAAAATTTGGATAACTTGGGTTGATATGATAGACATTTGGGTATCATTGAGTTGGTGTAGGACACTCAGGATACATTTAGGGGAACTTGGGGTGGTGTAAAACATATTTGGGGTCAATAGTGTTCTTTGACACTTTTGAATATCGCTACAGTTTTTTTGCTTCTATTGTATTTGATAGTTCCTAGCTACTCCAATTTGGTTATAATTCATTATAATATTTTGAAATAATAATTTGTACAGGGGAAGTACAGCAAGCATGGAACAGGCGAATTCAAATGGGAATGTTGTGTTCGTCATATTTTCGAGTGACAGTTCCAACACAGGTACCGGGTTCAGGCTTGAAATGATCGGCTATAATGAGAGGAACCCGCACTACCTTTACAATGATTTCCACTCAACTTCACCGATTGGAACTGCCTCTTATAGGGATTATTTGGAAAGAACAATGACGTCATTCGTCATTGCACCACCACTTACCAGTATTAGTTCTCTTGTATTGGATGTGGATTACCTAACTGAACCTCCGTTGGATTACGTCTCTGTTTACCAATTGGAACGTAATGGACGTTCCATCCATTTCAGAGAAGATGGTCGGTAAGTATTTTCTTTAATGTTACACATAATACAATTCTAACCATTTTAAATTTTAAAATGTTTCATTAAAATCTGTGTATTCTATTCCAATCGCACACCATTCGCAACAAAATCGCCACATGCGTAGAACTTCACAAAATTTTAAATGTTTCAATTTTTTACACTTTGAAAATATCGAATAGTAGTTTTAATTTATCCTCGCTTTAGAAATAAATAATAGGTAAGATTGAGTTTTTGTATGTCATACAATTAACAATTAATTTTTGTTCACAAATATGACCAAAAAAATATCCAAATGCAGAGTGTGAAACATGAGATGTTGGCTAAAAGAAATTCAAACGAAAAATGGCATGCTTGCTATTGTTAATAAAATGAAGTTGTACCATTTTTTATGATAGTTATAGTATGAAAAAGTGTAAACTGTCAATAGGTTTATAAAAGATAAAGTGATTTATTATTATTAGCACCTGCGTAATTATGTATATTTCACTCAATCATGTATTTCTCTTTTCGCAGGTTGTCTGGATCCGGCAACATATCGTTTACAGCAATGTACTACACAACTTATGTCGTGTTTTTAAAGACCGCCCGTATTCCAAATGGAGGTGTGGAAAATGGAGGTGTAACTCTGAATTGGCATGTACCAAATTACGCCCAAGCCAAGAGTGAAAACTCGAAAACTTAACTGATCACTTCCTCAAACTGTTTACCTTGTGATTCTATATAGTATATTACAGATACTTATGTTTACTACATATATAATCTGTCATAATTATTATTGTAGCAATAAATTGTTATTTGAGATTAATCAATCTAAAAAAATTAAAATTTTCCTGCTACAATGACACTCCGCATCCATTGGCTTTTCAAATATATCCCAATAATATGTAAGCTACTAGCTACCTGAAATATATCAAACCTTGTATATTTTTTACTTTAATTTTTTTTTTGAAAACTTCATAGCCATGTTTAGCATTTACTGCTTGATACGCCCACAAAATGTCATTTTAATCGAAGAAGCTCAATGTTTCAACTTTAGGTCTACTTCAAACGGATTTTTTCAAACATCATCAAAAAGTTACAAAGATCCGAAAAAATAGTTCTGCAGAAACATCCGTGCCCAAAGATACATCACAATTTTAGATCAGTGGATAAAACAAAATCACAGTGGATTTGTCTAGCATTGGATGCTGAATACGGTTGTCAATGTCAAGTTCGATTTTCAGGATTTAAAAGAAAATGAACAATGTCATTCATGGAACCTGACAAACGCCACAATCATTGACGTTGATTACGACCTACGAAAATGTATCACCGATATTGGGAATTTTAATATTCTTTTCCGTTATATAAGTGCTATATATTACACCACGTTTTATATCGGCAATCTTTAACAAATCACAATATAAATAAACCATTGCAAAACGGCTATAAAAAAGTAGCGTAAGACTAACATCTATGGTACCGATCAGTTTTTTTCTGCTGTGAAATGATTTGTCAACTGTTGTTGTCAAAACAGTTTTTTTATCTTTGTTGTCCACTATTATCATAAAGTTTGTAAGGACTAAAAGTTAAATAGTTGTAGCTATATGGCTATGACTGATAGACAGAAAGACATACTGGACGTCTATAGAAAGTAATTTTCGCTACTATATATTGAATATCACCGATTGACTCCATCTTCTAGGTAAACCTTTCTTGTGATTCAGAGATTACGTATGAGAAATTTGAACGACTTGTGTTGATCCGTTCGTGAGTTATAACAGTCACAGACGGAGGGACGGACAGACGTAGACACAATTCTTATAAAGTAGCTTACGCTATTTATAATAATGAAAAGTTAGTCTTCAAACAAATAATTTATATTTGGATAATAAAAAGACGAAATTTGAGTTATAAATAACTACACCACATCATAAACAAGTGAAACGTACGGATGAGCGTATGACTGAATAAGGAAGGACAGACGTAGACACCAATGTTATCAAGTAGCTTGCGCTACTTAATAAAAACAAAGAACTTCAAATGAAGCATCATTAATTGTATTACTTGCGATGATTGTAACCGATTTACACCATTTTTGAACTGGACCATCTTTGTGACCTAGAGATCACATACGTGAAGTTTTGTCGTATTGTGTTTATCCGTTCGTGAGTTATAGAAGTCACGGACAGACGGACGGACGGACGGACGGACGTGTAGACACAATTCTTATAAAGTAGCTTACGCTACTTAATAAAAACGGATTGTATTTATAATATAGCGATTTGACATTTATTATGTTGAAATGATCACGATTTCGAATTATACTCACAAACAAATTGTTTACACAATGTCATGTATGTATTTGGTTATGCGACGTGTAGGTGTTTTTGTGTATGAACTTTCTCGTTAATCTTTTTTGCGTCTAGTGCGTTAGTTGCGTGATATGATCGACATGCAAATAATGTGGTAGATTATGCACTTGCATATTGACGTCAGAACTGTGTGATGATTTGACGGAATCACAACAACGGATTATGTGTTCATTATGACATAAAGATAATGTAGAAATCATCGTTCGAAACAACTTTAATCATGGAGTTTCAAATTTCTTTTATTCACTGATGCACCATTTTTTTGAAATATAATGCATACTTAGACACATACAAGTTCAACATTGAGTCATTCATTGTAACTCTATCTTCTAAACACATTAAATTACAGATTGAAATATTTATAAATGTAAAATGCCTTAAGACTGGAATATTAAAATATGTCGCAGTAATGAGCGAAAGATAAACACAAATATTAATATTTGATGTACCTATAGGCAGAATGCAAAGTTTAATGCATAATCATTAATCATAATCAAATATTTTTGTTTTTATTCAGTAAAAATAAAACTCAGGTGTTTTGTTTGAAGTGCAATGGACTAGAAGTGAATGGAGAGCATATATAAAAAGCTCATGCGACTGAAAAACATCAGTATATGACAATATTCAACTGCAGAGTTCAAAGTTGATAGAACTGCCGAAATAAAAAATCGAAATGACAAAATTTTGGGTGCTTTTTATTTTCCTTCACGGTGGCGTTTTGGGAAGACTGAATATATATATATACGATTTACCTTTTTATTTGGGTTAGAAAATCTATTAAAAATCTGTGATTATAATACCTTACGAATATTCCAAAATGCAGATTATAATTTTTGGACATTCCTTTTTTGCATTTCAGGATCAAGGGCGTATTGTGATATGCAGGAGAACTCCGCGTGCCAGTTGGGTTCATGGGCTACTCGGATTATGAGTACTCAAATATTAATAGGATCTTGTGCAAGACTTGAGCATTTGGATTCTAAACAAGAACGCTTAATTAAGTACCCTACGTTGGCTAGTGATTTTCTTGGAGGTTGGAGCAACAGAATCGGCTATATCAGGACATGCAGAAGAACCACAAGAACGTCAAATTGTCCAAGTGGTACATTCATTAAGAAATTTGCAACCAAGTACGACAACAATCGTTTGAGTCACTATGCGGGACATTGCTACAAACCCGGAAACAGAACACATCCTTCAGCCATCCTCCAGAGCCATGCATCTATCCCTAGCCTGGATAATCCTTTGGAATGTATTGGAGCAATTCGTGGTGTAAGCTACAACTACGATGCTTGGCGCGAAATCTACTACAACATTCGCCCAAGCTGTTCACCCAGCGGAACTTTAACATGTGGAAGAAATGAAGCTCTTTGTGGGTTTGTAACATTAAGAGAAACTGAAAGTAAGATTTTAAGCTTATATTGCAAAATGCATACAAAAGAATCTTAATCTTAAAAAACAATAATCTACTGATTCATTTTTTGCAGCCGATTTAATAAAGTCAATACAATTAAAGTGTTGTGACGTTGGCGACCCGGCCCAGATTTGCGATCCTACAGATTTTTTCCAGCCAATTTTAATTTGTGATGGTCTGGGAGCTTTGGCTCCTACTACGTGTATCTACAGCGTGACAACTGGAATAGGGAATTCTACCTCTTCAGAGTCCTCAGCAGGTGTAGAAAAAAGTTTCTATCAGGAAATGGGTTACTCATTTGGAGCATCCGGAAGTGTACTGCAAAGTAACTTCCATCACAAACTGGGAGAAAGTTCCAAAACTTCATTTGACTGGAAAACAGCATCTTCCAGCACTTGGAGTCAAGAAATAACCACAACAGTTGAACTGACAATACCAGCCTGTGTGAAAGCGGAGCTATTTCAAGTCGTGGGAAGTTGCTCGTTCTTTTCAGCGCATGTTGCTCATTATAAAAGAGTCGATACTTCCTGTAATGGAACTGTTACAGAAACTTTCCTTTCTGAGAAAGAGTTTGCATCATTAATGAAATTGAGCAGCTAGTTAATATAAATGTCATAAAACTTGCCATATATGTAAAAGTACAATTTTTTAGATAACCATTTGAGAAAAGGTTTATTGATATATAAAAATGAATGCATAAATAAATATTTCGACAGCTTTCAACTATTTATGGTAATGATAACTTGTAGCTAATTCATAATGTACCTGAATAGATAAATAAACAAACGGGAAAAATCTAGACTTAGTTGATGATTTTAATTTTCATAGTGGAAGCGAAAGTTGCTTGCGCATCAAACTATTCCAATGACTTAAGATTAAGAGAATTTCATTAGGGAAGTACCTAAGGATTATTTAGGATTTGAGACAATAGTTTAATAACACATTTTAATGTTTTCTCTTTATGCTTTCTTGTGCATCATAAATAAAAATCAAAAATATTAAACTCTACTAAAGCTACGTTAATATTAAGCAAATTGGAGCAATGCATATGTTGTTACAGCCACTGATCACACAAAACCAATTTGCATGCGAGATATTTGTATCTTTTTGAAGTATATTTGTTCAGAATAAATTATTATTTGAGATTAATCAATTCCTCTTTTCGAATATATCTGAATAACATGTATCTTATGAATACACGAGCACAATCATTGATGTTTGCAATTTTAAAAATCTTTCCCGTTAAACGGGTGCTACATTAAACCACGTAATGTCCGGCTATTTTTAACAAATCGCAGTACAAATTAAAAAAACACATCAATGACATGTGTGTTTTTGTTTATGTGACGTGCGGGTGTTTTTGTTTACAAAGTTTTTTTCCCTTCAAGTGTGATAATTGCGTGATAGTTTATCGACATGCAAATAATGTGGTAGATTAAGTGCAATCACAACAAGCGTGTTTATTGTGACATAAAGATCATATGCCATTCTGCGCAGAAATATATCTTTCGACTTTAATCATGGAGATTCAAATTTCTTTTATTCACTGATGCAACAAATATTTTTGAAATATAATGCGTACTAGAGACATAAAAGTTCAACCGATTGTAAGTCATTGTACTTCTATCTTCCAAAAGCATTAAGCTACACATTGAAATATTTTTATGAATGTATGTAAGATGCCTTTACAAAAACTGGAATATTAAAAAATGTTTTTCGCAGTAATGAGCGAAAGCAAAAAACAGCATGATAATATCTGATGTACAATGTACATATTGCAAGTAAGCAAACCAATGCGAAGTTTAATCCTTAATCATAATATAAATATTTTTGTTTTTTAAGCAACAAATAATGTAAAGTGTTTGGCTTGAAGTGTAATAAACTAAAGAGAACGACGAGTATATATTTGGAGTTCGTTTGGCTGAAAAGCATCATTCCATGAAACTATTCAATTACAGAGGAAAAGCATTATAAAAAATATTTTACATCTTATTAATATTACAATTTACAATTTATACAACCAATAGGAACTACCGCATAGTAAAACAGCTGAAATAAAAAATTAAGATGGCAAAAATTTTGGTGTTTCTTTTTCTCCTTTACGGTGGCGTTATGGGAAAATATCTTACTGTTAATATATACAGTTCGACACATTATTGGGGTTAGAATACTTAAATACTAAAAATCTATTGTGACGACCTTACGAATATTTAAAAATGTAAATTATAATATTTTTCACATTCTTTTTTATCACGTTTCAGGTTCATGGAGCTACTGTGATTTAGAAGTATACGAAACATGCGGATTGGAAAGTTGGGCTACTAGAATTATGAGCACTCGCATAGTAAAAGGATCTTGTGCTAGACTTACTCATTTGGATACTCATTTGGATCATGTAATTGGTTACCCTACGTATGACTTACCGACTCTTGGAAATTACAGCCAGAAAGTCAGGTACATCTGGGTATGTGGCAGGCCCACAAGAACGTCTGATTGTCCAAGTGGTTCATTCATTAAGAAATTTGCAACCAAGTACGACAACAATCGTTTGAGTCACTTTGCGGGACATTGCTACAAACCCGGAAACAGAACACATCCTTCGAGCATCCTCCAGAGCCATACATCTCTCCCTAGCCTTGATAATCCTTTGGAATGTATAGGAGCAATTCGTGGTGTAAGCTACAACTACGATTCTGTACGCGAAACCTATTACAACATTCGCCCAAGTTGTTCACCCAGCGGAACTACCACATGTGGTAGAAATGAAGCTCTTTGTGGGTTTTCAACAACAACAGAACAGTACAGTAAGTTTTTAAACTTAAAATTAGCATCTTTCTAGATAATC
>JABASD010001648.1:0-36771 GCA_019776165.1 Pogonognathellus flavescens
TTGCAGCGTTTTCAATTGCTCATTACATCCATCCATTGCATGAAAAACGGAAATGGAACTCTTCATTTACTACAAAGACAAATTAAATGATATAACCTTGCATTTTTGATTCAATATCTAAATCTGAATTCTCATGCTACATTCACCCGAGAGAATTAAATTGTTTTCTTCTACCACATACATATATAAGTTTTTGTAATAGGTTTTTTTAGATGAGATTACCTTCCAGAGTAAAGTCTGTGATACAAAATATTGTTATGCTACTTACTACGTTATTGGGAGTTAAGAATGAAGCTAAAGCTGGCAATTGTCTATTTCACCCGCATGCAGTTACTAATCAAATCACACGGCCCACTTTACAATGCTGTTTCTTACTGGTATCTTTAATTGGTTTTGCGATAACGATAAAACATTTGATTTCATTCGAGCATTTCATTCATCAAGAGAAGAGTCGCATGAAATTTTTTAGTAGCATATTATCTGACAAAGTGTAATAACGCGTACTATGTATCACATGTAAGTAGTTCGGTCAGTTCAGAATCCAGAACTTGATATCATTACGAAGAAGTTAAGAATTGATAGTGTTGTAAAATTATATATTATAATAACATCATCATCACGTACAAACTCATTTAATTTTCTGCTGTTGTGGATTTCGTGGCTGTGCTAGCAAATGCGAGTACAAAGTTATAAGTTGGAAGAGATAAGTTAAAACAGTCGAAGACAGAAAGAAAAGTAGAAGCTTGAAATGATAAGAGACAAGTGAATCTCATCTCGTGATAATCACATGAGTTAATTTTATAACTTTGATAATGATATAATGATGATATATTGGAGAAGGAGTAAAGAGTGACAATGAGCCAGGCCAGTTATCATTGGTAGCTATCTGCTCTGACCTTTACGATTCATAGCGGAACATTAACATCCTGCCCAACCTTCCCCGTGTACTGATAGAGTCATAATTCTTATAGCATGGCTCCCAATCCCGAACTCCTGTAATTTGTTATACATTAAAATATTTTATGACTTACTACGTAAAGTATCCAAAAGCAAGTGCGGGGTGTTATAAGCACTGAACTTTATGTTTCGAACGTAAATGCTTAAAAACGCAGGAAATTTAAGGTGCATGCATGCCAAGTGATTTTGTATAAACGTAATTAAATTCTTTATATACCTAAGCAGTATATAGAGTGCCTATGCATTTTGTGTTTTAGGTATGTATAGAGTTCGCAGTAGAATTAAAAGTATGAGTAGCAGCAAATGCATTTGATGATAATTTATGAGAACGGAATACAGAAGAAAACAAGAGATAGCACCTATGGTTGGTATACATTAGAAAGAATAATGAATTACTATCTAAAGAATCAGCATAAAAAATTGGTTCGTTAGATGAGCACTGGGTATTCCTGCAATAATTTCACTCGAAGAATTTTATTAGTTTTTTATAACCAAACATGAAGTGCTAGAGAACAAAATGATAAGTAAGTGATACGGGACGCAAAGCTATAGAAAAAACTAAATACCTCAACTTAAACTTCAAGAGATAGCAAACAACTTTTATTTTTTACTGTTGCAATGTATATAGGTACTAAGGTTTGGTAATAATGTGCATGTGTCGCAGGTGTGCATGTGTTGTCACTGTATACGAAAGTTTGCTGATAATAATTGTATTCTACATGTTATTCAAGGGACATTTTATAATAATCGCAACCTTTTGACTCATCTACATAATTAGTATGAGAGAAGAATATTAGTTGAAATTAAATCTGCTTGAGTGATATTATTAACTTGTAACATTCAAATAAACTTTCAAAGATTTAGAGAGTAAAGGGAATAAAAGTTCATTACAAATCCAAACCCGACTGCACCCTTCTACATATTTTTACTAAATCATAGATGAAGGAAAAGTCGCTTTTATGCTTAGCACTTACTAAAAGTATTTAGCTACTAGTAGTATTTATTAGCTTTTTCTGTTTTTAAATGCTTTTTGATATAAAAGTACAATCAAAAATTTGATTAAAAAATATTTCGCAAATTGACTTTAATTTATTATGAAGAGTAACGTAGATGATCCTGGTGAATTTTCGCCGTTGCGTTGTATCTGAATCACATTCAGCTTCAAAGTTGTAACGTGGTAGATGTTGTTTATAAATTAATCTTCAAACTCTTTTAGTTACTAATTACTAATTACTAACTATGTTATTTTTATTAGGTCAGGTTTCTTTTCATTTATTGGAACATCGGTACAGTTTTTATATAAAATAATTTAGAATATAAAACACTTAGAAAATAATAGATAATATCGCTTCATGTTTTAAATAGCCTGATCTATATAAATAGCTGATTTTATGTGTCCCACTGAGACGAACAATCAGAACAGAGTAGTGCCAGTTCTTACGTTCTACTTATACCTTATAATTCTTATATGTATGCCTATAGACAGAGGATAATATTATAATATACAACTTTCGACGAAAATTAGCTTTTATGCAAATGTCAAGTGCTCAAGTATCCCTCTTGATTAATTTGATTCGATGAATTCTCAAGTGACCACATCGTTTTGTATTACATGCCCTTCTTTTATGGCTCCATGGCGCTTTTCTCAATAGATCACATAGATCACTCATTTTTCCATTCTCTCTTCTACCACGCATTCTCCTCTTAATTTTGATTCTATACACACACCAAACTCAATGCAAATAGCAGTAGCACACCCGTTCATTCCTACTATCTTTCTACTTCTATCCTTTCGGTGTTATAGATCTGAAAATCTGTAGATCTACCACGTATACACTTGTCGGATAAATACATGCACATGTCAACTATTTATTATTACGTGCGATGTGATACGTGCAACAAAGACGCGTTGTTTGAGTTGAGAGCACTTCGATGATGAAATGAAGCTAATCATACGAATATCTCTCAAAGTCCCACTTGGAAATTCTACTTTCAGCTAACTAAACCATCTAATCTGTCTAAATTTTGCCGTGTATAGTAAATAGGTATAATAATATGCTAAAGCCAAATCTGACACTTGAATGTTTATGGTTCTGCACAGAAAGGTTCTCTGAACGATGAGGTGCTTATTCATACGAATAATCCAAGTATCCTACACCAACTACTTCATTGCATCATTAGTACCTACGAATTTGTGTAATATAAATGTGATCCTTTCCATATATATATAGGCTATACACTTTTATAAGTTAGTAGTATTTTGTACAGTGAAATAGTAATAAGTTATTCAGAAAAGGACCAGCAGCAGTAACAGTCAAAAACTTTGATGGGTCAGATTCATTGAATGGTTTGCAGTGTGCACTGGTGTTAGCTGTGTGTGTATTGTGGTACATGATGGTTTAGTTTATACAGACATAACTATATTGCATTGTGCTCTGCATAATAAAATATGTACAACAGGCGGGGTGAGAGAGAGACAGAAAGAGAGTACAAAGTAGTATTACAGTATTAGTATTGAGACTGTAAGTGAGTGAACTAAATCTCTGTTCATCTCCTAAGCTTCCCTCTATTTGACTTGGTTTACCACCACAAAGCCGCATCAGATCATCTCCCTGCACACAGAACAACACTACTGGAACTGCATTGTGCATTCTGCTCCCTATTTACAGTATTTACCTATAGAAGAGTTTCCATGTATTTTGTAGAGGTATTGTGTACTGGAGGTAGCGTATTTCTGCCAAATGTTCATCCAGCGATAAATCAAGTAGGTACCATACCGTACATTACATACTGCTATTGCTATTTCTATTACGACGTAGGCAGAGTTTCTAACTACAAGTTTCGTGTAGGCTAACTTATGGTCTCGATACTTTGGGTTCATCCACACGCCCCATGTAAATGGGCAGAGAATTAACTAGACTATTTATACCAAGAATTATTATCCTTTATTGTCACACACTTATATAGGTAATAATTAAATTTATCGCTAGTATACATGTATACTTTACTACCGTTTCTGGTTAGCATTATTCCTCTTAAATTAGAAAAGCTAAAGGCTAAGCATTATAATATCAGACCCAGAGACACTTTTAAAATGCAACAACTAGTATAAAAGCTCTAATAATTTTCAATTTCTTATGTTACATTATAGACTTTAAAAAATAAACGTAAATAGAATATTATGAGAAATAAGAAAATTGCATTTTATCTGTATATGTGTACATACGAAACGCATACATACGATTTGACCTAAGGTATACTCATTGTCAGCATATGGAAAATGGGAATGTCAAATCTTGCTGTACATAGTTTGACATGAATACACTCACAAGATGAGAATCCCCTCAAGTGTAGATAGTATGTCGGTGTCGGTATGTATGTCGTCAAGCCAAATAAAGTCGTTTCATCAAAGTCGGCGACATTAAGCTCACATTTTATTTCCTTTACCAGAATGAGTATATGCGTATATAGAAAGTCATTTTATAAATAATTCCTTAAGAAATGTCTAAAGCTCTAGAAAATAAGTAGGTGATTAAATACAACAGCAATTTTTCGTTACAAATCGATTTTACAATACAAACCTAATATAAATTCATATAAGCACTTTCATAGGAATCTATACTTAATGCAACACAGAGTGGTATATATCTATTTTGAATATTAAAAGAGAGTCTTTGATTGCATGCTCTTAGATCTTTGTCACCCACATTCAATAATAAATGCTTAAAGGTTTCTGTCACACGATTAGGCATTTTTTACTTCATTACTTGAGATATGTGTCAGTGATTTAATTAAAAATGGTGATGGACGCAAGTGACCTCGCCCTGTGAATCCCTAAACATTAACACGACATTCGACCTAAACAATATGAGATAATTACACTTTCATTTCTCCTTTGAAAACACTGTAGCTTAAATTTTGGACTCTGTCATGTCATACAGCGAATAAATGTAATTCAATCCAACGTTTAAGGACATGCAAATGCTTAACCATGCAAAGGTATTAAAAATTATATGCATATAGGTATATACATAGGTATATGTATAGACATAGTGAGAAAACATGCAGAAGTCTTAATAAAAGAAAAGCTGCTTTATATGAATTTTACTAACTAAACCTGTCGGTTCATATGACGAAATCTCGAAATCCAATTACCGAACCTCCACAAAGAAATACTAACAATAGAAATAGCATAATAGAAATATGCATTAGCAATCAGTAATACATATACAAATTTTAAAAGTAGAATGAACCCTTTTTTAATCATTGATATTTTCCTATGTAGATAATTCGATATAATATTAAGTTACATATGGTATGTGTAAATGGAAAGTATGCAAATATATGAATAAAAATTGTAAACGAGCAATGCACGGATATTTGTGTAAAGCAAGAAATTCGAGATCATTTATTATGGGTATTTTCTCTCCACCTGATGAACAAAATACATTTAAAGTACAATACACACCTATAAGATATTATGCGAATTAAATTGTCAAGTCATGTTATCTCATAATTGTATCCTACTACACACAAGTTTGTTAGGATTATTATCATGGCTGTTCAATCAACTTGGTAGCTGGTTTTGGTTTCAGTAGTATCTCACACGCGTCATTTCACCACACCAGTAAACATTATGGCTGTGAGCTGTAGACAACGTTGTATCAATTACATTACTAGAATTATTCTACTTAACCTACAATAATTATATAATTTATACCTATTTAAGTAGGATATATTTACTTGTACTACTAACTACGAGATAGTAATTGTATTCTATTACAAGTAGTACATCATTTACTTATAAATTCCCAACCACTCTGTAAATTGGGATGGGTTGCTGCTGCTGGTCACAGTTACTGTGTGCTGAGTATAACAAAGAAAATTCGAAACAGTATTTCCTATATAGAACATTTATTTTCTTCTTGTAATAAGTATAAGGTAGTATATAGTAATAATAATCTGTAATATCGTCATATTATTTGTTTCAACTGTGTACATATGTATAGTACGTAATATTACGAGGAGTACAGGTATATAATAGAGAGGTATGTCAACAAAGGTTCTGTACTAAAGTTTACTTATAACTTTTTGACTACTATAAATGATGACATGCAAAATCTTTTCGTAAGAAGACAGTTAAATATTATTTGTATATTTTATGTTGTTTAAGTAGTTGTGAGTACAATGTTTACTAAAAGGACTAAAAGAGCAATTATAAAATCACAAAATGTTTTACTACATGGCTACTACTGCTTAATAACAATTGGTATTTGTATTAATATCATGTAACATTACTATTTATTACAATAAATATTTTAAATCTACCAACAATAACTTCCAAAAAGTGAAGATTCCCATACGAGCTTAATGAATGTGCTTTGCTTTTCAATTTACTTACGACAATCAACCATGGTTGCATTTTTATGTGACATATTTTATATTTTAGAATTATTAAGTAGATTATACTTGCTACGTAAGTAAACATTTTTGGTTGGATAGGTAGCTTTTACTATGTTACTACTAGTATTATTATTTTTGTATACAACACCGGTTTAACTTCTATAGAGCTATACATTACATAGTTTTCTTTCATAATTGACAAGTATGGGCAATAATAGATTTCACTGGTATTCATCAGATAATATGAGAATTAATTATTACAATGCGTGTATAGGTATGGTATTTCTATATTAAGTAGTATATAGGTACATACATTATTTACTGGAGGAAGTATATATATAGTACAGACACACACACAGAAGTGTTACCTAATTTTATTATTATTTAATTAAGAGAATATTGATTGAATAGAGACTGATTGATGACACGATACGTGATCTTTCACATAAACTCATTAGCTTAGTACACAATTTAATAATCAAGGAAGGACCTTATTCGTTTGCTTGCATAATAAGTGTAAGGAATATTCTATGTATTTACGTCATTTCTGTGTAAACATGCTGTTGTATATATTCCAATCCTATAATATATCCTATCATTGTAATGTCTTTAGCTGAATACACTAATCCTCAGAGTTTACATGGGAAGGATAGGTTTGCTATACGACCTTATAACACGCTATGTTTTAACATACAGAGAGCACCACATTAATTATTAACTGCTTTATTACGAAATTGTGTTAAAATGTTATAAGTGTTTCTGTGCTAAATAAAATAGGTCTGGAATCCGGATGGGTTTGGAGCAACAATAAAAAATTCTAAATTGATTTTTCGGTATTGGGAACTAATAATATTAAAAAATCCACTTTTAGAAAATCTTATTTGTGAACTTGAAAACTCTTACTTCTTACTGTAACAATAATAACAATGTTTTATGAAGAAATAAGTAAAAGAATAATTTTAATCATACAAAATAGATTAATAGTTTAATGAAAAGTAAGGAATAATAATAAAAATTCAGTTAACAAAGACATTGATTTCGTTTTTAACTTGATTTATCTAGAAAGATCCTAAAAAGAAATGCAATGAGATGAACAACGATTTACTTTGAAGTTTGAGGTAATCAAAACGTACAAATTCTCAGGCAGATTTATAAAATCATAGGAAATTAAAATGGCTATAACTAATACTAACGGGCTAGGGGTCGGATACACTTTTATTACACTCTATTAAATTTTAGATTATTACTACTACAAGTAGGTCCACATTCAGAGTATCCCAACACAAAAGCAAAGTAAAGTTGTTCTGTTTAAGAATAAATCTTAATTGTGTGTGTAATGTATTTGTCAATTATTAATGAATTAATTGCACCTAATTGTAATGTGGTAATAGAAATAATAAATTGCAATATCGGTTAGGGGTAGGTTTATAGCATCAGTAACACAATTACTCAACATTACCCATACACAAGAACTTGCATATAGTATTTAGGTATTTAAGTTAATATTATAATGTATGTAGTATGTAGGTATGTACACAATATGTAATTGTAATGTATAGGTATGCATTTCTGAATCAATAAATAATATCTAGTAACAATAATATTGTGTGTTAATATAATCATGTATAGCTAGGTTATAGTAGTATGTGTGTACTCGTACACAAACGCATACACAATGTATGTAGAGACTTTAAAATGTTTTCTGTACACGACTAAGTCTTGCTCATTTGCCTTTGCCTTAATTTTCCACTCTTCGTCCACACTTGTCACATCATAAGGTAAATTTAAATATTTTTAAATTAATTCTTCACCTACTTTGGTTGTATATTATTACTATCTCATCCTTCTGCTCATCCTTTTGTTTTTAACAAAGCCTTTGGGTAAAGCACATGCCTTTACTGTCCTACTCCTTCTAATAATAAAGCAATAATAACAATACTGAATTTATATAAATGTTTAACTTCAAATGGTAATTGAAATAATTAAAATATCCTTTCCGCCGGCTCTTTGCATCACAAAAGAATAATAACTCCAATTCAATTTTAATTTATGGCAAGCTTAGGTATGTATTTATACACTGACTAATTAAATTTGCCCATCTCGAGATTCCTTTCCAACTATTCCTGCATGCGAAGGCTTCTTTCACATAATACCTATTTAAAAATCATATCTACTAATTGTAATATGAATATATTGTATTTGAATAATTATTTTTGTAACTAATGAACTAATAAATAGTATAGGACATTTCATTTGCATTTCTTTAATTAAAAACTTGCAAAAAGCTTGTATATGTCAAGACAAGACAATAGATACAAAGTCTGTCACGTAGTTTATTACCACTACGTACCTCTACTACTCAAATACAACCAAAGCTATACTATTAATCAATATGATAGTAATGTAGTTATATGTAATATATTGTTTATTTATACAACTCATTGACTTAACTGAGCAAAATCTTGTGCTGCACTGATTTTATTACATTGACTATGTCAAATCAGAGCTGAAACCTACCTATAGTAAACAACTACAATGTAATAATTATATTATGACGGTACGAGCGATAGAATTCTATAGCCTAAAACATAACTACAATAAAACAAAACACAGTTGGGCACCTACTTTATATTTAATGTATGTAAATAATCTCCCTACTACTATTTAACTACAACTAATATTTAAAACTGCACGTTACTCTCTTAAATAACTGTATTCACGGGGCAGGAACTAAGAACGTTGTTTTTAAAAATTACTAGTAAATGCTTTAAATGTAGGAAGGCAAGTGGGTCTGATTAAAAGTACACTTTGGCTTGTCACCACAAAGTCACCACTCTTTGTTCGTTATTAGGAAATACCTACACAGCTAAAAATCTGTGTTTACCAAGTAAATCTATTTCTACTACGCTATAACTGTAACTGGCGAAATTTCTGAAACTACTACAATCGACCGAATAAAGAATCTCATTTTAAAAAATCCCAATAATGTTTCTGATATTTAAGAAACAGCATCTTTAGAAAGGGTAGTGAAAAACAAACAATGGATACCAACCAACTACGAATTATTTTACATAATTACGGCATTTTGGCATTATCATGTAAAATCATCAATAATATTAGGTGATTTGAGAAAGAGCAAACTTTTGCTTTAACGAAAAAATTACAGATTAAAACAAGGTTGGCAATAAATGATCTATAGCTATTACTTCAAAATTATAATTTACTAATGAAACATAAAAACGTTGACGATAAAATAAGGTTAGCCATGTTTCGTAGATGTAATTTTGAAGTTGTACAGTTGTACCTAATAGAATTGCAATAGATTACTAAATTGTACACATGAAGTCGCGTGGGTTGGCATTCAGCCTAAATAATGAGGTAAAATTCCACGTTTCCAATTGGTTTGTGAATCCGGTTGTCTGAAGTCCGAGAAAATGGGGAGATGTCTATATATCGCTATATATCCCCGTTTTGTGATGTTTGGGTAAGTATATAGAAATAAATAAAACCAGTAGCAGCAGAACAGGGTAGAATAGCTATAAGTAATTATGTTTACTGGAGATTCTGCTATGTAGATACTAGGTTGTTATGTAAGTGGTAGTAATTGTTGTATGTAGTTGTAGAGTAGGTACAATAATTTGTAGGATAACTATGAGGTGGCCAGTTGTTGTGCAGCAAGAGCGTGGGCATGAGCGAGGACGACTGGGGATGTCAGTGACTGTCACATACTCGAGATGTACGGCCAATTAAAGGAACTGCCCGACAGCAACATGTCCCGAATCAGAGTCTCGATCGGTGTCTTCCCCACAAGACGAACGAAAAATAGTTGCTCTATGACCTGTGTACAAAAATAATTAGCGATTACATTACAAATGCCATGAAGAACTTCTTCCTTTACTTCCTAGTTAGATACGCGCTCTCTCTCTCGTATGTAATTATCATCGATCTCAGTAGTGTCGTAATTGTACTTGTAGAAAAACAACAATAAACATTTTTCACTCTCTTTCTCTACTCTCTCGACAATTACGTTTCATTCCATTGCCAATAATGAAAGACCCAACAACCCATATAGACAGTCCACAAGGAATGGCACAAAAGACATAAATAGTATAGCAAAGCATCGTTATAAGATTGTATTAGTTTTTGTAAAAATGCATTACATTATTCGCCGCATTTATAGCATGAAAAGAAACCCCTTCATAATACAGACAGACAAAGCCGAGTTTATTAAGTTAAATAGTTTACACCTTTTCCTGTCTTATTTTTACACATTTAAAATTTAAGCAGTTCATTGGTACAGAGGGACTATTTTCAAAATAATTGAAATAAGGTAGACTGAAATGTATGTGGTAATAGTTTGGGAACCAAGCTCTGATGAGTTGATGTGGTCTAAAATAAGGAATAAGTAATCTTATTGTACAGCCGTGCAGAGGTGGATAATATGCAAAGAGAAGTATGAATTTCATTAATTGTCGAGAGAGAAGATTGCAAAAGGCTGAGATTGGAATTGTAAGAATTATTTTGTACAGTACGTAATATACCTGTGATGAGACAGTCCTCAGTGAAGGTAACCTCAGTAGTAATTTTCCAAACCGAGTAGGTTGGTTAGGATATTGAGTACGGCAATATTCCTCTAGTGCACATTGCGACTTCTCTTGAAGACTTTCTATGTGATTCATATCTGACAGTCCACATGCATCTAGAAAATAAAACAAATTCCAATATCAGTAAACATAATCACACATATTTTCTACATCATCATACATAATATTAATTTATATCTTAAGTATCTCATAGAAATAGAAAGGGTTAAGTAGCCCTTTTTATATCTATGATCTATCTACGGTACTTCAATGTAATAATTTACATAGGTGGAAAAAACGATTCTTATATTTATACATTTCTTTATCAAACCTATGAAATAATATTTATTTTTTAACTGCAACTGCACACAGTACTACAGAATTCTCAGACAAAGGTATCTTTGTTCTATTTGGTTAGGTATGTACATCTTATCTGCTTCGTTTTAAATTATGGTGGGTGTGTGTAGCAAACGGCAATATACTACAAACAAACAAACTTGTGTTGTTCTAAGCAGTTTTCTCCGCTAAAGTAGTTAATGGTTTGTTGATAGTAAATGTCTCGTAAAAATTCCAAAGAGCATAACAAAGTGACAGGAGTAAACTTCCGAGTTATCTGAACCAATCCATTTGATTATAAGGCAAACACGGTACAGAAGGCAGGAAAATGTCCTTTGGACTTACTATTCCCTTGAATTTAACGATGACAAGGAGTGATACATTTAATACTCAATTGGTTTCGATACACATACGGAATACTGAAGGAGAATCCGCTCACTCTCTGTGTCTCTAAACCAATTCATGTTTCTTCCACATTCGACACTTCTTTCGACAGTCTCTTTACTACTATGCTCTCTCACCACCCATGCATTTCCCAAGGAAAGAGAACACACACACATAATATTTCCAGTTGTAAATTGCATTACTTTGTCATTTCCTCTTTCCCCCTTGCATTCGCATGACTTTCCGACAGATAACGTCAACCCAAGTAAACCCAACCACAAGACATATCTCTCTCTCCTTCTGTCTCTCTTCTATAAAGAAGTTAAGTTAAGGAGGAGTATATGGAGAAGAAGCACAAGAATTCTCGCTCACTATTTTCCCATTGATTTTCTTTTATTGGGGAACTGAAGGAAAACTGTTTCCTTTGGTACTTTAGACTTTTATTACCACCACTCCACTACTACTACTTACTATAATACCTACTCTCTATCCCTGTGTACTGAACTGAACTCTCTGAAAGGATTTTATGATCTGCTATATTCATTTTCTTTCATATTTACTGACATTAGCTAGGTTTTAGGTGTAGCTTGATCAAGTCGCAAACAACCACTAAATGCAGTGGGGGAGGTTGAGTCAAAAAGCTGTTTTATTCACTTCAGCTCACAAATCATTTCAACTTTTCCCAGACGACAGGAAACGACGTTTTTGCTAAGTAGACTAATTGAGCAAATGCTTCAACCGAAGTATACCTTCCCGTGTGCACTAATAAACCAAGGAACTTTCCTTCTCTTGTCTTGCCGACATCTCATGTTAACAAATTGTAATTTTTCTCAAATCAACAATAATCACTTATGATAACGTAAATAATATTTTCGCAAAGGGAAATTCAATGTAAACCTTTTTACAACCATGCTTAATACAACCATTAAATACTTAAGCAATTTTTTTCCATTTGAAGTTAAATTACCCATTATAGAAAAGACGCTCACAGTAGCAAATCTAAACCTAAGCTTCTTCAGCAAAGGTATAATTACCCATTAAATTTCACAACAATGTTACACACTGCTTCGGAAACTAATTACTACCTTCGTTGTAATAAACAAGAGTATTTTCCTAAACAGGCATGCTCGGGAAGATAATCTGTTGATCCTCATTCTCATTTGGTTAGGCATAATAATGACATGACATTCGCTAATGTTGAAAAGCCTTTTATTAGCAGAAAATTCCTAATCATGTTTGATGTGTAGATTTAAACCACCACAACAGGATTAGAGCATATAAAGGTGTTTATGCGTGCTGTTTTGTATCGCTATTCACAATGTGTATTGTATGAATGTGTATTGTATCCATGAAATTGTATTAGGTTTAGATATACCTACCTATGTGGTATATTAAGTAGCATATATGGTTTATTTTGACAGGAAAACAACATTACTCTGAGGAGAAACATGAAAACAGGCAAGTGCATTAGCTCAACATTAGTTGTTCAGAGTATGAGACACAATTGACACTTAATCCCTTGGCAAAGTCATAAAGCACAACAGCAAACATCAACAAAGAGCAGTCAGTCAGAGAGAAGTCAAGTCTGCTGTGTATAGAAAGCTCATTGTTTCCTACAGCTTGCTTTTTAGCGTTAGACTTGGTTGTTGTTGCCCTGAATGAAGACATAAGGTACGTGAACATGAATGATTGGCTTTGGCTGCTGCTGACATAACAAACAATCGAATGAATGTCTGTATCGAGTGCAGATATACACCAAAACATCTATATTGTACTCACACAAAACACAAACAGGCAAATCAAAACAATATTATGTGTGTACACTAAAACATGCACCCATGTTGCGTCTCTTTCTGTTCTTTGATATTTCCTAGTGTTCTACAGCTGGAAAACAATTTGTCAATGGCAGAACAAAGATTCCCGTACAATAAATACACGTACAAACAGATTTAACTTCGTATGTCAATGTGAAAGAGACTCTCTATATATTATTAGTCTACCTAGCGCCAACTGCTGTTAGCAATGACTTTAACTTGTCAGACTTCATTCATTTTCTTGTTGCAGTGTACAATTATGTTAGTAGAAAATGCTAGAAATGTTTTAGTAACTTAACAATTTACTCATCAGGATGTACTACACAATCTAATACTACTACATAGGTACATCAAGAATCAATCGTGTGAAACAAACATGTGGAGTGACAAATGATTATTTCAAAAAAATCAAGCCTTTTTTGAAATTGATTCTTGAGAACTCCACGCCGAGACTATTTGTAATTCATAAACAAATGAAATATCACGTTGGTGTCAGTAGGTTCCTGCAAGGCTTTAAATTCCTGTGTATACGCATAGTACAATAACATGTGTGATATTCACCTATAGGATTGTATGTTACATTTAATTGTAAAATGTTGTAAATAAATTTTAAGTCGGTGGATGGCCAACTAACTTGGTTTTGCTTGTCTTTTCGGCAATCTGTGGAATTGTTCTTTGTTGTGTAATTTAAGTGGGAAGGGTGTGTGTAGGCAGATTAAAAAGTGGATTGTTAAAGAGCAAAAGAAAAACGACAAAACGTGACATTGTTCCTCCATTGTCTGATTCGTTGTGAAATAAAGGACTTTGACAAGTAAGCAGAAGTTCAGTCGTACTACTTACCACTACAACAAAAGAACAGTCGCAAGCGATAAGAAACGTTTCTCTGTAAGTTAAATACTGTTCTTGAGATTATCATGTGAAATCATAATAATCATGTGAACGGGTAATAAAAATGCTCTTAAGTCAAAAGAGTAATTTGGTAAATACACGACAGATTCTCTGAAAGGTTCATTCATGTATATGTGTTACAGTCAAAGTACAAAGATCACTGGAAATAATATGGAAACTCTTTAGCCCTGGTGCATGACATTGACTCTTTTCTTTTGGCTTCTGTAAGAGTGTGTATAACACCACCACTCTGCCAGTACAACAAACACAATACAAAGTTATCTACGCACGGTAGTAACATAGACGTAGGAGTATATAGACTGTAGGAAATCTAACTTTGTATAAGAAGAAGTTGCGCAAATTCATTTTTAGAAGTGCCGTGGTAGTTTTTGTGTTGTTGATGGAGTTTATTGTACAGAAGAGCTAATTATTAACAGTGGGATGGAGTCGGATGCGAAGTGTTAAGTAAGTTGTACATATTGTGGTTTATCAGAAGGCGAATCAGACTGAGTGACTGAAAGGCGGATGTCAAGGAACTTTTGTCTTTTTGTTAATGCCATTATTTCTGGGTGACGTTGACGGTGATGGTAAGTGAAGTGTTTCTGTTTTCCTTTGCTCCGTCAAGCTTTCCTCTTACTTTATTTTAGTGATATAAGTAAGTGTGTAGTAGAACTAGCAGTAGTGTGGCCAATCTTTCTTTTTGTAACAAGTATAAGTCCGTAGTACTCTCTTTACTACATACAGAAATATAGTTATCTGTGTGTGTGGTGCGCATAATATACTTATAATACAAACACAACTCACTCAACGCAACCTCCTCCAACATCAAGCAACACCACGCCATAATGCCATAGCTTGCCTACACATTTCGTATTTTAACACGCAACAAAAAGAAGACAGAAGTGTTTAGTAGCAATTATCAGCTTGGCTTGCTCCATTCTCTGCAATAGACACAAACAGCCGTTCTTACTCACTTTATCGGTTAAATACTACCAATGACAGAATTTTTGTACTTTTGGAATTCAAAATCAATACTCTTTCCCAGTCTGTAATGCTTCTTTGAAACTAATTGCAATACAACAGCACACTCGTATCTAATGAAAATGTAATATAGCGATTTTATAATTTGAGCTAAATTTTTGTGCGCACATAGAAATATACAAAACATTTAGAATTTATAATATCTCTATAGACCTTTTTTTCACAATCTCATCTCAGGTTGATTCATTATAGAAATCCATGTGTATCTTCTTGAAGGTGTTTGTAAGTAAATGGAATATTTGGAGTTCTTTGTGGAAGTGACATGTAGTTGATCGTTGGTCATTTGTCAATCCTTGAACTTTTATTTAATTTAGAAACTTTGACTGTGTCGTCTCAAGTTGGTTGTGGAGAGTTGAGTGGAGAGATAGAAAACTTGCACATATACAAATACAAACTATTTACGCATCAGATAGGACGACGAAGCATTTTATTTGTGTATAAGCGTAACCAGAGAAAAGAAGAAGAAGAATTTGTGTGAGGTGCCCAGGGACATGGAGTCACAGTCAGAGTAATGTATTTAATTTCGACTGACTGACTGAGAGTGAAATAAAAGAGGAGTCATACATACATACGCACTCACTGGCAACCAGTATCAGTAAACTGAACAAAGCCCAAAAAGATGAAAGTGAAACACTTTAGTGCGGAGCATAAGCTAAGAGGTTAGAAGAGTAGCAAGTAAATACAAGCAACAGTCACATTTGTGTCTCTGTTGAGTTCAGACTGGAAAATCTGCTGTGAAGAATTAATAAATAGAAAAAGTTGAAGAGTCATTGTGATTGTCATTGTCATTGTGAGAGATTTGAAAGAGGCTGGATGTACACACACAGTCGCTTTTAGTTCACAAGCCAAGACCTGTAAATGATTATTAATGTGGATGTGAAGAGGAGTTGAGAATTCTCCTGGAGTTCCACTCAACTTGGTCTCGTCAAGACTCCTAGCAGATAAATCACAATTTTCTATTCCTCTCCGACTTGATAGCGTGATGGCCTTCCTTGGCTTTTGCAACTCGACCCAACAAACACAACCACTAAAAATCTCAAAGCAACGTGTATTCATCTATTACACCATACCTGACAGCCTTATACACACTAAACGCATACTATGAAGCAATAATAGCCATATAAACATTTTACAGATAGATCTACTAATATTATTATTCTGGATAGGTATTTGTAAATCTTGTTTATATATCCCAGCATAGGCTATAACGGTTTGAGTGTAGGTACACATTTATTATTAAGAGGGTTAGTTAAGTTAGCGTTCCTTGAAGGCGTTCCACATCTCATTGTCAGCTAAGAACTTCTTGGAGAACTCCGAGTCTCGAGAAGTGGAAGTCAAACGGAGTTTTTCTCTCTGATATTCCCTTGGGGTGCAATGGCAGTGCACCACCAATTTAACAGGGTGAGAAAGGCCACAGTCCCGCATAACAAGTAATAATAATATTATAAGCCTTTGTGTATCTTACTAAACCTCCTCCACACCAAGCCATTATCATAACAATGAAATAACCCATACCATACGACATTCGTACAATTTCACTATTTCTCCAAAAACTTTTCTTATTTCACTAAATGCAGGTATAGACTTTAGCACAATAAGTATTATTGAAGCGAACACAAAACACAACTATTCTACCTGCTTAAATTAATTTTAAGTTATAGTTAGCTCTCCAATAGTTTTATTTATTAGTGAATTACTTGTCCATTATTTTCTCGGATAACGTAACATTTAAAACTACATCGTGCCTACTAAACTGATAAGAATTTGATGACAAGCAGTAACTGCATGTAAGGAACACTCATGAGGTGAACTCATATTTTAATCTTTAGCCTCCAGTCTTCATTCTTATCGTATCAAGATTTTCTCTCTGTCTATGTGAATTTACAAGTACAAACTCACCTGTCTGTGTGTAAGTGGGTATTATTACACATAACATTAATACATGATGATATTATTATTACTGCGTTCTTTCATACACTGACAGTCATATAGTATTCTTCATATTTTCTACAACTACATTCCATTGCTGTTGGTTAAAACGCATTCTTTGGATGCATTCCCCAACTTACATTTATTTGTTGGTAAAGATACACTGACAGTTTGTGTTAATACTTTCGTGAAAGAGATTATCTACCACAACAATGATGTGATTCACTCCAAACACAATAGTCCCTACACACATGTGAAAAGATCAAGATAGGTATATTACTATATTCAATTATTTATGAAATGAAGATATTTTTAACTTGTTCATCCTTATCAATCCCTCTAACTATGTGATGGGTATGCAGTATGTAATAGTGCAGACGAAGAGGAAATCACGGTGATTATCCGTCATGAGAAATGATATCTAAGAATAAAAGTCAAATCAAGAAATTCTATACTGCTAAAGCTAAGCTGGCTATTTTTGTGATTTCATTATTTCCATTCTCTCCACACACAAAACAATTTGGTTGCATCTTTGCTCTTACTTCTTGTTGTGTGCAGCAAACCTCTCTCCTTTTGACTTGAATTGACTTTGTGTTAAGTTTGAAAAGAAATTTCCTTCATAAAACTGTGTACCCCCCGCAGTGTGGCGTGGGTAATACAGAAATATAAGATTACACTCCTCCTGTTCACTACTCCAACTCTGTATGTGTTCTCTGTGTCTTCGTTATACTCCTTGTATAATAGTTAGTCCTCTTTTACACTCAAAATTCCATTTATTTACTTCGTTTCCAATGTCCTCTCTCATCTCATCTCACATTTCCACTGTTTTCTCCTTCTCCCAACCTCAACTCATCTCTTTGGCTTCTTCAGTCTCCTTTGTTCTCACAAAAATAATAGAAAAAGGATACACAACACAGATCCTCGCGGTTTTAACTGTCTCTCTCCCAAGTAAGACAACAGAAACAACAACAACCAAACACAAATACCCCAACACACATAATCTTTATACATACCCACACAAAAATATTATTATTACTTTTTGCACTTCAATGCGTGTATGTTAGAAGTATGCACTCCACAAGCATGGCATAGTTACCCTTTTTCTACGTTAACAAACAAACATTATTCCTAAATATTTTTCTATTGACTAAATAATAATAATAATACCATACAGATGAATCTCTATAATATAAAAAAGAGAATCTTTGACACAATGAGCACTTACATAAGTGTCTAGGTGTGTAATGAGTATACAAACATATACAATAGGTTAGCCCGTGTAGTTTAAAGTACGTAGATAAAATTTATATACCTATATTACTTATAAACTGTGAACTATTAACGAAATTGCTGCATTGTTACAGCCAAAGCTTAAGCACGCCGAGCTGCAACTCTCCTTTGCTCCTCTCTTGTCTCATTCTCATTGAATGTGGGTCCATTTAGTATTTAGTTTGTACATAGTTCACCAATAGTAATAACATAAAGGCAGTTGAGTTGTGAAGTAGGTATTTACCATTTGAGCAGCTATAAGAATGACTTATACCTTTACATAACATAATAGTACTTTGCCATTATATTTCACGTCTTTTCTGAGTTCGAGCTTTTAAAATACGTGTATTAATACATACACGTAAAGTACTGTTTAATGGAACACAATAGAATTGTCTTTAATTTCGAAATCCGTTATAATGTGCCTTGTCTCGTCTCAAAATGCTTTCAGATCAGCATCATCATCACATGCAGTACAAGGAGCATTTTACATTCCATCATTCCAACACAACTTTACAGCTCGTGTTCTGTGTTGCAGCCAACAACATGAAACGCCGTATTCTCTTGTAGCGTTATGTTGTATGGGACAATAATTAACTTTACTATTTACGTGTTCTTTATACCACCAATGTAAAGACTACAGTACTTATACTTATATATATCACGTTTACTGTGTTTATTACAGAAGGAGTACACTATTGTGCTTTTTGTTCTTATTCTTTGCTAGTGGTCTTGGTCAGGTTTGTCTGTCTGTATCTGTCAGCTTTTGGCCTATACCCGTCAACTGTTAATACACCATTGCGGTTAAACAGAGAGAGAGAGAGACAAAGATAAGATTTAGAAATCTCATAACAGTCATTCTTCAGAGTGGTAGCGGTTGACTTACTATTGTTACTGCTTACTGGTATTTATGCCTCAAATCGCTTCACACTGTCACACAATGCATTTCCTATAGGTTTTTTGCAAATTTTCTTATTCTTTTCCATTATACAAGCAGTAGATGATGATGAATAGCCTTTGGCATTGCGGACAGAGTTGTATAATTAATTTGTCGACGCTCACTCATTCGTTTCACATGCTGCAATGCAACACACAATTGTATATGACGGTAAAATGTACATACATCGCATACAATCGTTCCTTAGTAATTTTCTTTGCTCTTTATTATGTATTTTGACAGTGTAACCACTTCCACTAGTAGTAGTGGTAGCATGTGTAATGTACTTATACTACCGAATATAATATGCAAATACTAAAAGTAGGCTAAATCTTATATTAACAATAAGCACTTATAGGTATGTGTGAAAAGTTTTACGTAGGTAGATAGAAAAGTATACTATCTGTACAGAGATACGTAGTAGCAAATTAGATACACGAACGTTGAAATGCTGACAGCAAATATATCATCTGCATGTCAGAAAATATATTCGGACGAGTCTGCTGTGTGTTTTGCTATGCCCGCTGCCATTCTACTAGTAAATACTGAACTGTAGCATCCAACAGAGAAAAATTCAAGACAAGACGAGCCATTTGTTTCACAGAACAATATTAAAGTTAACATTCGCCTGCTAAAGTTCACAGAAACACAAAACATACCTACTACGTATACACGAGCTGAGAGAATTTAAGTATTCCACGTTGTTCTCAGTTCAGAGGTATGCATGCAGTATTCTGTACTGTGTTGAAATATAGTTTTCTCTGGTTTATAATGAAATTAAAGTGAGAGAAGGTAAGTCAAAGGATATAGTGGTAGTTAAGCTTTAGTTCACTTGGCTTGAATGCTTGGATCGCCTGTAGTATGTCACCGAAGGCAGAACATTTTAATAATCCTGGTCTCGTCTGGCTGTCTTGGCTCCGATAAAATGACATGGCGTAACACATCATGATGATCATCATCATAATTTTAATATTTCAATGGGCAAAGTGCAATATACCTAAGTAGGTATATGTATTCTTTAGCAGGGAAGAAAGAAGAGAATAATACTGCTACAATACATTACAAGTCTAAACAGATATCTGTGCATGTACATAATAAATACAATAAATACTCGTTTCTGTATAGTACATTGCATGTAAAGCTGTTTTATCTATGTGTGAGGTATGTGTGTGTGTAGGCATTATAGAGTGAAGGCATGGGAAATAAAGTATTTTGGTGGCAGTATGAGAGCTTAGAGAGAAATAGAGTTGAGAGTTGACTCGGCTTGGCTTCACATGACTGCGGCCAAAAAAGCCGACAAGGGACGGATGAGTCAAAACGAGATTGTCCTGTCGACAGTAAAGCCATGACATTCGCTCAAATGTCATCCAAATGTCAAATACTCACAACACACTTTAATATCACATGATTTCGCATTCACACATTAACCAATAGTCTCATTTCAGGCACTCTCTCCACAAAGCACCCAAAAAATTCATTCATCCAATTTATTTTGCTGTCGCCTCGTCCGTCTCCTCACCAATCCACTCACACACGACACTCCTGTAAGTTCTCACATTTCATATACGTGCAAATGCATACAAATACATTGCAGCCTTTCTTTTCCTTTCCCTTCCCACACAAAACCTTCTTTCCCCATTCATTCTAAAGATAAGTCATATTATGTATGTACATTGACTTTATTTCCTACACATACAAAATACATGCATGTCACTCTGCCATGTTTTCACCCAGACCAAATTACACGAAAAATGAATTCTCTATTAGGTGGAGGTATGTATTGTGTAATAAGATTCTACTATGTACGTGTTATGTAGTACTGCCTCAAAATACATACATTTCTATACACATCACCTATAAAGTTTTCCTTGCAATAAAATTTCAGCTTTGTAAAGTAACGTAACCGCGAGACAATTTCAATTGACAACCGACCCGGTTTACCTTGTCAATTTTTATTTCATTTCTCATTAAGTACGATGAAATACCTACATATACTGTACGTGTTGTGCTCACTTAATGCGCTATTTATCATACCTTGGTCTACATCGAGGCTGATCAAAAATGGCTTGCTTTTAGAAGAGAAATGTCTACACTGCTAACACAAACAATCGCTTTTATTTCCTATACGCTTATTCTATGTGTCTATTTAATTTAGGGGTAATAGTAAAAGCACTTATTGATCATTACATAGGTAACTTCTTGCTTTATCATATTAAATTGACATGAAATAGTAGAATGACACATTTATTGCTAAAACATTTTTCAAGTAGGTTATTTATGTACGTTAGTACAAGTGCAAATTATAATTATTATAATTATTATTTTTTACTGTCAAAATGTATGGAAGAAATAATGCAAGTATCATGTTTACAATGATTCTTCTTATATCTCAGATGTTTAAGTCGTGAATATTCACAAAGTGATTTGAATTGGAATTGCAGTTCTTTGGCAATGATGCATCTGTCGATTTTTGTATTGTGTTTATATTCAGACAACCAACCTATGAAGTTAAGTGCATGCACAATTAAATATAATATATATCAAGATTGCGCCTGTTGAAGTATAAAATTCTATTGGATTATTTTCTGCATATTAATACAATCAAGTACGCAAAAATATCTACAGACTGAGTAATGAGATTTAAATTTCCTTATAAATGAAATCATTATACGGCTTAAAATGGAGTAAATAAACAAATCTGATGTGGTGTACATAACTTTTGCAATTATTTTGTACCTACTACTGAATAAATCTCCTTCGGATCATATTCGCACTTTAGCACACAAATTATCATGACACACACTCACAAAGTAGTAATATTCTTGGTATAAATTAAAGCATGGGATATTCCAAAACAGTGAGTAAGACTAAGGTAAGCTGTGTAAAAGATGAATAAAATATAACGTGGAGCAATAAGGAAAGAGCAACCTTCATAATAATATTCATCCTCTGGATATACCCGACACACATAGAGCAACACTAATAAGCAGATATTCTTCATTCTATTCTTCACGACTAACACGAGGACTGAGACTTTGAGACATGACACCTTTCTTATGAACATTTTTCTCCCCCGACCAAATAACTTTCTTTACTTCACTAAAGCTTCACTTTACTTAACTTTAGTTCACATTAGTTTAGTCAGTCTGTGTATTCCACCAATACAATGTACACAAGAC
Organism: Pogonognathellus flavescens; assembly: GCA_019776165.1. NCBI lineage: Eukaryota > Metazoa > Arthropoda > Collembola > Entomobryomorpha > Tomoceridae > Pogonognathellus > Pogonognathellus flavescens. The sequence goes on from JABASD010001648.1 coordinate 22,721, forward strand.
CAACACATACAAAAATCGCTAAACAAGACCTTACTAAGTATATTCTAAATCTATAACAAAATAATATGATGATATAAAGTTACACTTGTACTGCTTATAGAAAGAATAGTAATACAAAGAATACAATGCAGAGTGTAGGTATTCACAATGGCAAAAAGTCGGGCCCAAGAAAAGAAGTGTAGTTTGGATTACCTTTGATACTTGTTACAAGACTCCCTTCATATTTCCATCGGTTACGTCGAGAAAACATATTGCGTAATATTACATTAGAAAATGCGCTTTAACATCTTGTAGGCCGTCTACATTCTCTATACGGCTACAGATATACCGACATTAAAATAATCATGAGCTTATGTAAGTTCCATACTATATCACACGCAGTAAATATACACACAGGTAAGCAAAGCACCCAAGGTAAGGTACACGGCATACTTTTATATAGTTTCAGCTATCTTTCTGATGTAAAGTAATGTGTAAGAAAGTGTCTTGTCTTGTGACAGTGATTAATGGTATCAACATCGACTAGGTTCGTTACGTGTAAAGCCAAAGAGCTTCTCCAAGCTGTACCTCTCTACTACCCCTATGTTATTCATACATGTACTATGCCTACTAACCACGTATACAAACCCTATAGGTACAAAACTTTCAATGTGGAGTACACATAGACAACATCTCTCTTTCTCGTACCGATTACGTATTTTTATTATTATTCCCTTCGTCTACATTACATTTTTTACATTGCCCGTTTATACACAGTGTTATGATATGATAGTAGTGTGGCAGTATATTAGTTTGGTGTGTGGTGAAAAAGATGCAGTATCATAATATCAACACACATAACTAGGTAGATCACAACAAAACAGACGAGAAGAAGAAGAAGGAGCAAACATGTTACTAATACAACCAAGCCATGCACCATACGACTACATGTTGTCAGAGTCAGAGAGCTCTGTGTCTTCTTACAACAACTCTGACTTTGTGACTCTCCTCTCTCTCTCTCTCTGACTGCATGAGCTCAATTTCTCACGCATGAGTTCTAATGAAATGAAATGGAACGAAAACGACGCTGTGCAACGAGAAGACGTCAAATGAAACTTGACTTACCTACTAAATGAAACTCACCTCTCTCTCTATCTCTTTCTTTTTATGTGTACATGAAAACACTAATAAATTAAAGCTTTTAAAATCATATCTAGTACATGCAGAGGATGAACCTTTAGTTTATGTTCTATCACAATCATATCGACTTACACAACATTACATCAAATTAAAAAATATCTTTCGTCTCAGCTATCCATTATGTACATGCATGTATTTTATTTGTACTATTAGGGTAAGAAGTAGTAAATGCTGTGGTGGTGTTAGCAAAGAGTTAGAATTACCCGCATAATAACATAAGTTTACTGTGAAAGAATATTATTAATGAATCTTTATCTTAGGTATACTGTGGTCATTATTTTCGGTGTAGCAATAGCAGAAGCCAGGCGTTTGCATATAGGTCTATACAAAATGTTTTATAAGGAAGTCTGGTTTTATCAACTTTATGAACCTGTTCTCTTTTTGCTTTCATTGTATTACTGTTTCCCCGAATGAATTTGACTCATTTGCTTCTGTACTGTTTTTTGTACTCCCTGATCGAAATTAAACGATGCAATTAGTACATTAGCATCAAATGGTAGAAGCGTGACGAGAGAAACTCTTATGAGTTTAAAAACTATGTACATCTACATAGGTATTAGGTATACCTATAGAATCTAAATAAGAAAAAATACTGAATCATAACAACAATACATTCATCTTTTTATCATCTCAAGGCAAAAGTCAAGCCACAGAGAGAGAGAGACAAGGCTAATGGAGTGGAAAGAGTGTGGCAGTCTTTTTATTTAGTAATGCAATCGGCTGAAGTTTAAATTATGCATACGTATGCACAAACACACACACAGAGTGAGGAATTACAGTTGCTGCGGCTTGAAACTTATAAATTAGATATTAGAAAACGATAAGTGCTCTTTGTGTGATGGGGAATGAATGTGTCGGTCGGGAGGTCGGTGTGATGTTAGTGGATTCGGTGGCGCGGTCGTATTTGGCAGGCAAAAGAGCACAAGACTATTTATTTATGTTTCATTTCATCATCATCATCGCCATGAAGCACCCAACAACGGAGTCAAAGCATCATCTTGTACTTTGCATGATAATTTATAGTAGAATATATTTTCTGTGTGGTTTGCCTTTGCTTTTTGGATGCTGCTGACTGTTGCGGCATTGCATGGCGTACTTGAAGGATGAAGAAACTGTGTGAAGCGGTTTCTAACTCATTTAGATGTCAATCGGAGATAAAATAGTCGGAATAGGAAGATGAGGGCAGCAAAGAGCACAAGAGAGCACTCGCTCACTCACAACTCTAATAATAATCAAATGAGGGACGACAGTAGTGCCGAGAGAACGGCAACGAAAACGAGAAGACGCCTTTCCTTCAGTTATTCATCTTGTAACATATTGTGCCCCGTAAATTGAAACCTTATCTCGTCCACACTTTCAACAAAACCTCCTCCGCCATGGAGCAAACCAACCACCAGCACCAACACACACACTACACAGGCAAATACAAACTCATCTTCATCATCATCAACATTCACGTCGTCCGGGGGCTCGTTGGCCTGGAAGCAATCAAATCAGATCGAACTCTCTTCTTCGCTCTTATGTCTCTCTCTCTCTCTCTCTCCATCGTCGATGTATTTATCTAATGAATTTCTTTGTAGGGCATCTTGACTCGCTCTCTTCGTCCTTTCATCTCCACTTGGCTTTTCTTTAAATCAAATGAACTGTGCAGGTTAGCTGACTCAAAGAGTTATTACTTTTGAATCTTTCCATCGTAGTCAACTGACAGTCATAGTGTGAGAGTATCACTTTCAACGTCTTTTGTCTATATCCATTACCATACTTACCACAAGCCTGCTTTTCCTCAAACTATCACCCAACACTGCCAAGCAACACAACCACCATCGTAGTAATCTGCTGGCAAACATCAATTTACATTCTAACTACTACTTGTGTGGTTTATGCACTCAACCTTACATGCAAAGATAATAAATTTGAGTAATTCATCATCAATATTTATCAATGATGAAAGTTATTCACTTACACTTAAAATCAATAATGGCCTTAATAGCAGCTTACTACAGATAGCTTTAGATTTTTTACGAATTTTGGAGTTTACAGAAGATTTTTCATTTTCTGATTGAACCTATTTTTAAAATCCCCCTAATGCTTCAGTTTAAAAATCTTTCATAATATTTTCAACCCCATATTTATATACAATAAGTCAATTTTACAGATTTTATTGTTTTTGTCTCCTTTTAGTAACAGTATGATTTTGTTCTATTTAGAGTTCTTGATGTAAATGTGATGGCGATGACAGCAAAGATTCATCTATAACTTAATATTCTTGCTTTTGTGCTTACAGATTACAATTATATACATAAATAGTAATATATTGTGATAAATTGTCGGATTTATTACTACTAAGAACACACTAATAGAAAATGCAAGCGTGTTAGTACGGTTTGCTGTTTATTTTGACATTCGTACCATTTTTGAATGTAGTTAGTGTGCAGAAAATTATATGAAGAAAGCCAATACGATAAATACATATAAGATTTTTATGTAAGTTGTATGATGTGACTTTATGTATGTGTGACTGCATTGTGTACGTGCGTACATATTTTTACGTGTAACAAAATTCGATATGAATGATTATTTTAAATAATATTCCTGAAAAACTGCGCCAGTTGAAAAGGAAATTGATGAAAGAGTTGAGATGGAAAGAAAGAGTCAGGATGAAGGTGTTTAGTCGTAAGATGAATGGGATTAAAAGATTGAAGTCACAGTAGTGGTGCTTGGTAGTTGGAGTGAGTCGTGGGGGTGAAGTGCAGTGTGCAGGTAGACAAAGTAGAAGAAGACACTTCTGAAGCTCTTTATACTTGAAAACATTTCTTTTCTGACCTGGAACTTTAGCCTTTTATCAATTTGCCACGCGTTAATCCCATTGAAAAGGTAACCTTGAACCCCACGCGGTGCGTGCCGTATTCAGCTGAATCTTTACAACAAAACTGACACACTCACTTCACTACATATTATTAAACGACAGGATAAAAGACCAAAAAACATTTTCGAGCTGGGAAACTTAAGAATAATCACCACAGGCATACAGATATCTTTGCTAGGATCACTTACTGTTACAAATACTCGTAGTACTATATACATACATGATACATGTATGAATAGAACAGAAATCTGAATCTGAAAACAATTGTTGATGAGATCAACGAAAAGAAAATCTGGTAAATTGTTGTCATCCTCACTCTTTTCGTTTCAGCTTCAGCGTAAGAAAATCCTGTTTCCTGTGTGTGTATGAGTGAATCCGATGATGGGGGTTGATATATGTTGTGGCGAAACTACATAGGTATGCTTCTTCTCCTTTCTTTGATTATGATAATGCCTTGTCCTTGGCTTAGTCGTACCCAGACAGAGTCAATGAGTGAGCGACATGCATAATATTAGCATCTAATCCGATGATGACGCGAGATCCAAGATACAGAAAGAATCATACAGCCGAAAAACTACTTCCCCTTATTATGAAACCGTATTATCGTCTACCGCCCTAGTAGTGCCACTGCCAACTCAACAAACATAAAACATAATCTACTCTCACACAGACACTTTGCAATTCATCTTCTTCATTCACCATCCCTTCTTTCTAACATTCTTCTTAGGTAGTTTCTTATTCATAACGAAATTTACACTTAATTTACACCCTTACCGCCTTACCTATAAAATATACCAAGTATTTATCCCCTTTTTTTAACTTACACATTTTATTCTGATTTTATCATGTAATGATTAATATTTGTATAAAAATTATTCCGCTTTTATTCCAACTTTATCTGCCAAAGAATTTGGTCACGAAATATAATTGACCAAAACAAAAATTTTAGCTTGCGAATTATTTAATTTAAAACTCAGGCAAGTTAAATAAATTTATCAGTAGTTCGAGGAAATTCTATTAAATGAGTAGATGATTGAATTTATTATTAACCCTTTAACTTCCAATTAGACAGTTTTATCAATAAGTATGAATATGCACACCTACTTTCCTATACGCTTTAACCCGAAATTCTAGAAATCTTGTAGTAGTAAATGTTTACATGTACCAAGAGACAAACACAAAGGATTCACGGCATAAAATGCGTTTTAAGTGTAGAAATACACACCTTATTAGAGAATTCCTCCCCTTTCCATTACACTGCTACAAGAAAAGTTTGTAAGAACAGAAATTGTGTGTGCATTTACGGTGTACTTTGTTGAAGAGGTGTGTATTGTTTTCTCGCATAATATACATACAATTGTATATACAAGAACTGGTCTAAATGAAATGAATATACTTCATTTTGTTAAGAAGGCAATGGAAGAAATGAAAGAAGGTTACGGCAAAACATTTAGGAAATAATTATACACAGAGACTCTCTAACAACAAAACACAAGTTATCCCATTAATCTCCAGTCAGACTTTCAGAGTGGTCAGGTTTGTTGAGATTAGAAAATTCACGCAAACTAAAGCGAAGTAAGTCAGCTCTCTCTCATTCATACGTGTGTGAGTTTTAAGTACTTGCGTATCTGTACATGGTCAAGGGCCGACTTGACTCTGGGAAGAATCGGCCTCTTTACTTGCTGTCTTTACCAGGCAATCAACTCGTCAAGTATTCTGTTATTTCCTCTATTGATTCACAGCTAAGACCTGTGTTTAACTCTCATCACGTCAAATTTTAATTGAAATGAGAGATTTAAATGCTAACCTCTCTGCTACACACATATATTTATCACTCCCATTTCTCAACCATTAATTACTTACAATTTACATTAGCGAAGTAAATTTACAACCGAACTACCAAACTATATCACAGTTCTCTGGTTAAATAAAGATATCTGCTTTGTTATGCTTTAGCTAGCACAAATGATATAAAGGAATAAAATGCTTCCTATACTACTAACAAGCATGTAGAGCCACTTTGCAAGTTAGATACCTACGTATATTATATAGGTATAGTTTATGTATGTACTAACATCTATAATGAAACCATCAACAACTATATCTGGAGTGTATTTCATTTTACTCGTACGCATGGGTTAATGAACATTAACCCTAACAAGTCGAATGAATTTGTATTTCCTAACGATGACTAGTAGCTTCTTCTTCTTATTCTCGCTTTGTCTTTCTTTTTGATTTGGGATTTTGCAGGTGCCAAGTCTTCTTCTCGGGTTAAAAAGAACCACTGCTTTCGCGAAGCAAAAGGTGAGAAGATCTTTTCACTGGTGAGTCATACAGTAAATTAAAATACTTATTTGTACTACATTCTACTACTGTGATACACACAAGAGAAGCGAGACTTACAAGGTAAGAACTTTTTTGTGTTTATAAAATGTTATACAGAATACAGACGTAAATGGTAAGTGCGTTATTACATAATGAAGATTTGCTAGTATATACTCTTAGAATATATAAACTTGTACTATGAATTACACGTATATAGTTGTGTAGAAATATTCAGATGAGATTGTGAAATGAGCGGATAATGAAAAGCATTTCGATTTACTGACATGACAGTGAAGATGCATGCAAAGTCAAAAGGCAAATGGGAGCTCAACTATCATTTATTGTGTCAGGACTTTTGTCTCGCGAGCATTCTTGACTTGATTCGGCTGTTTATTTCTATTGGATTGGACGAGAGAAGAGAGAGAGAGAGAGAAGACTTAATGAGATGTACTGGGTTGTTATTGTTCCTATATAACATCTCTGCAACTCACAAACCAATTCATGTCATTGGCCTTTCATTTTCATTCTCGTTCACAAAAATCCATTTCTCTTGTCAGGAGATCAGAATCAAAGAGATATCTTCTCTGTACCATTTAAGATAAACTATTAGCATGTACTAAGTAAAAAATAGCCCTGAATTCCTCAACAGACTACGAAATACAGAATAGAGATTTATACGCATGTACACACAGTGTACTGATACACACTGTACAAATGTAACAGATATATAATAGTAGGACAAAGATATACTTTGACTTTTTGTGTGTTAGATAGTCATTACATATACCTACACATATGCACACACTACGAAGATAATGTTAAGTATACTAGCTGCATGCGTTATACACTTAACAAAGTGAGTATAAGCAGTCATATGGTGAATGAAAGAAAGGCCAAAGTTAAAGATTGAAGAGTCATGTGAAATTGAATTGACTTGACTTAAGAGGATAGCTAACAGTAACATCCCAAGGAACAATTGTGCTATGTACTCTCAGATGATGTTAGCCTCACCTCCAACCAAAAATACATACAACAGCACCCATCCCATTCCCATACAATTCTCAATCGAAATTCCTCTCCCATTCTTCGATTGGAATGTAATTCCCATTTCGATTCTATTGTTATCATCTTCTCTGCTTTGCATGTCCCAGCTCCAAGCAGGAATTTCCATACATGACAACCTGTACGATAGTGTCCATTCAATATCCTAATATATACATACCCAAAAATCCATAAAAGTATGTTAAACACACTCGTGTAATGCACATGTGTATCTTAATCGTATGTCTTATAAGTAGGTACAAATAACTATTGCACATTGAAATGTAAATTACCATGTACATTATTCGTTGTAATGAAATCAAACTCAGGTATATAAAAAACAATAACGAGTAGGAATTTTTGTTTGTCTATAACATTGTATGTTTACCTTCTATCGATTCTCAAATGATATTTACATACATCTGCAGTAAAAACATTTATTAGTGATTCACATAACCTTTTTCGAATTTATTGCATAATAAAAATAGAATTCCTATTGATACTGTATTAGCCAAGAAATCAGACGAGCCTGGTATATCAACATCTGAAATAAAATATTAATATAAATTGTTTTGTGTCTAAAGATAAAAGATGAGATCGTTGAAATGTATTCAGAAACCTAGCAATTTAGTAGGAATTCAGTCTAGTAGGTAGTACCGTAGTTTTTATTTTAGTGGATGTGTTGTATGACGTAGTTAGTTTGCCTGTGGTCTATAACAGAACCTTTTTTGCAGTGCAGTGTGCGGACGAGGTTGGAAGAACAGTAGCCAAACGAGAAAAGTTTTGTGTTGTATACGAAACCAGGCAGAAGAGTAGATGAGCGCATTTACGAGCGAAGATGTAATTATTGAGGCTGGAGGTTACATTAGATGAGATTCAGTGTTTTCTAGTTTCATTATCTAGTGGGATTGGTTTGCGGTGATGTGATGTGGTGGATTGGAGTGAAGAACACAATGCAGTCGGCCAGTCGACCTCATGCCCCACCACAAAAGACTCACAATCCCAAAAAATGACTCATTCAACGGAGCTAGTCAAGCCAGCCTGGCACAGCCAGCAAGCATAACGGAATTATAAAAGCTACACACACTAACCACGTCTACCCTGTCCAGACTCTTTGCAGCATCATCCAAATCATAATCATATCTCTCCACATATCTCTCAACTTATACCAAACTACAAAAACTTCAACTAGTAGCATACTCGAATAATGTGTCTGCATATAGTAGGAAGCAGAGAGTGACGAGATTCTCTATGCAATGAGAATGGGATGAGAAAGATGAGGGGAGAATCATTATGATTACACAAAAATCCGGATAAAATAAAATAGTCGGTAATCGGCAGCTCGCCAGACAGCCTTAGTTTGTTGCATTCGAAGTACACACAGGAGAAGTGGGTTGAAATGCAAACGCACAGTCTTTCTCTCTTTTTCCTAAGCAAACTATACCATTTATGTGTGTGTTCATCCGCAATTCACTATTACAGCACACATATGTACATACATGCATAATGTTTCATAGTTATATTATATTACTACATATATGCACACTCTATGAACTGTGTACTTATAATATGAGATTGCCGGGACTGTTTTGTTGTGTTCCTGTTCCGCTTTACTTTTACTACTACTATTGTAACGCCTGCAATCCCATGATGTTCCAGAAGAGCAATGTTGATACGGATACAACCAAACTATTCGTAGTATACATAATCAAACCATGAGGAAATTTCATTCACATTCTTCTTTGAGATTTGCTCGGAAATGCCGAGTCGGACGGGAATCAAAATGAAAAGATATGCAATGGTAGCTAATAATAATACAACAGTAGCAATTCAGCTGAGAGAGGAACAGCTAAGTAGGGAGTAAGACGGAAGAAGGGTGACAGGGCGAAACAGACGACGACATCAGAGTAGTGGTAGTAAGATTATACATACAATCATATACATTTATACTAGGAATTAAAAAGAATTCTGTATGTGCTAATATTACGTATAGACATATAATTGTAAACACAGTAGGAAGAACGGATCTAGGCCAAGGCATATAAGTAGGAAACAGTGTTGTACAAGTGAACAGGGGTTGTATACATTGTGTACATACTACGATTAGGTTTCTGTGGTGGTGGTTGTGGTGTCGACCCGAAAAAAATGATTCGGATTGCACTTGCACCCTCCCTAGTGTACCATAGGGCAGGGTATATATAAGCTACAATAGTATATGAAAAGCAGAGAGAATAAGTTTCCTCCCTCATCCGAAGTGATTCTGGGAGCTGGGAGTCTGTTCTTAACACTTTTTAGTGAAATTGTGTCAAAGCTGTTATCTCTTCACCCTGCATGCATACATTACGCAAAGTAACATAATCGGAGCACCGTCACACGCGCTCCCACATTGTACCACTGTCTTGTGCATTCTGCCTGTGTGTGCATTGACAAACATTGCTGGGTGTTTGTAAAGACGGGGCTGTATTATTATTATATTGAATGAAAATCAAGGACAGTCAATGCATTGGGTGATTTATCTCCAGTTCACTGCTTCCTCGTAGAATTTCTGATTCCGGCGCTTCTCTGTGTGACACTCTCTATGAAAACAACGACCTTATTTACAGATAACAATGGATCTCATTTCTGTCTCTCAGAGTGTGTCCTCTCATCCTCCTCATCTTCATAGCCACTGGGGCACAGAGTGAACGTAACAGTGGCTAATTCCTCATAATGAAGTTGAGGCAACAGTCCAAAGAGAGCCAGAGAGACTTGAAATCATATTTATAAAGGATTAGTAGCAGAAAATGAAAAGAATGAATGCAGAAGTGTGGAATGGCATTACTAACAGAACATAAGACCTCTTCACTAAACCGTAGCTACCTATTTAGTATTTAGACCTTCGAGTTTTATCATTCAATGTATGAAGGGGAACATTTTTATCTATATTGTCTCTCTCTCTCTATGCGTGTTGTATAATGCGTATAGCAAAGAAGTGATATTTGTAGTATTTGAAGTCGTATGGTACTGTATTGTGGCATTGTGTGGTGTGCACAAACCAGAATTGATTGATTGGAGATTCCGGCCACTAATCCACTTTCACTCCAAAATCCAATCGTATTCCTCTCTTTTTCTATGCAATTCTCAGCTAATCCTTCATCAGAAGGATTTTTACAGACGCAATCAAAATTAAGTACTCTATGTGAATGACAAAAATCCAAGAGCTAGAACAATATTTTCACATCAACTATTTAGTAGAGAATAAACGCAATCTCCAAACAAATTAAACACTAACATCGCATAGAGGGACCAATAATTTTTTGTTCCTTGCTTTGCTAGGCTTGGCTTGAAGAGTATAGTCTGGTAGTGGTAGTATTGTACAGACCTACAACGAGAGAGATTTATTTTTACTAAAATGCTTTCAATGTATTGACATAAGTCCAACAAACAATTTGTACAGGAATTGAAAACACAACATATTTAATAACTTCAGGTCAGTCTTGTATTTTAGTAGACGTAAGTAAGTTTGAATTTTGAATATGAGTTTGCCTTTTTGGGTCGGAAAAGTGACACCTCATCGTTTTAAATTAAATACGAGGCTCATTTTATTCATATTGCCTTTATATTCCATTCTTCTTGAATTTTTCGAGTGTTTCACTGGAACGTAGTGATTAAATACTGCTGAGAGTAACAAATAACCTAGTATGTGTAGGTATAGTATAGAAATTGAGCTAAAATGGAATACTAAATATCTACGATGGGGTACTGCCACTTTGTATTATTATTATTTCCTTAAAACTAATTTCGTTGCGTCATTTATTATACTGCTAACTGTTAAATGTAATATGAAGCATAAGCTTAGCCGCAGTTACGATAAAGTGCCACATTGGAATTGGGTGCCCCAGTGGCCCCTGTCTCTGCTCAACTCAATGCCCTTCACTTGGCTTGACTAATTGTCCATTTCGGAGGCAGGAGAGGAATTCTACTCACTATGACTTTCTACATTACTCGCCTTCCCTAACCAGCGTGTCTCACTCTCTTCTTAAGCATTTTTTCAAAAAAAGTTTAGTATAACTAACTACATGTGCGTATATATTTGTAGTATATGTATTCCAAACTCAATTCCCCTTGAGTCCGTCTGTCTGTTGTCTGGATAAGTTAAAAGGCTAAAACCTCAAATGATTATTGCTTAGTGGAAGCTACTCCTATTACCGTCGTCCCAAAAGCTAAACAGTAGAAAGACACGGATATGAAAGTGGACACTATGCAGCACAAAAACAAGGACTTGAAGTTTACTCTTTATGAAATTGTAAACGAGAAAAGACCCACCTTGCTAGTATAACCATCACATCATATGATTATTACGTAATGTCAGCCAGCAGAGTTACATAACACTATTACTGTAAGTAAAGTACCTGTGTGTGTCTTTCTCTTTACTTCTGAAAATCTATATGTTATTTTCATATAGCTACACAAGAGATTTCATGTTAACTTCTTTTTTCTAAAGCTCGAGTTCATAAAAACTGTTTTTTCTCGACGTGGTATTCGGTTTGTGTTGTGGTGGTGGTACACAGAAGGAGGAGCAAGGGTCAAGTTAAAAAGGACTGTATGACTTTAAACGTTTATAGTTTCAGATTTGTTTTGTGTATTCCTATGTATTTGTTCCGAGTACTTCGTCAATCCACTCACTCTCACAGCTACAATACATTTAACACAGTTTTTGTATGAATTGCTCATCGAGACCTCTCCAACATGAAATTACAGACTCTATGTAATAAAAAGGTCCCTTCAGCTCAATGGGTCTCTCATCATCTGTTATGGTTTTGCGGCTTAACTCTCATTTCATATTTTAATGACTTGCCCAAACACAAGTTTATCCAATCCTTTCCCTTGCCTTATTACAATATCCACTCGCAAATTTTGCACCCGTTTTTCCTCACAAAGGTCAGAAAAAGAAATAACGCAGTTTTTTCTAAAACCTTCCTTACACGTGCTCTCGTTTACTCCAAAACAAAATTTTCCTTTAAAAAAGAAAAACATACAATTCTACGTGCCCCAGTTGTAAAAAGCTTGAAACTAGTTTACTTTCCTCACAACAAAACCAAATTAATTTCCTTTGCCAATGTACAGTACAATAGTTTGAAAATTTTATCTCAATCACAATTTCCAAACCTCATTCAACCGAACTCTTTTGGTCACAATAAATACTTTCATTTGTTTGTAACAGAAAGCCACGACACAGTGATGGAAACAATAATTGATAAGCAAGTCGGGGTAATTTCATAGTAGAACCACACACCAGCAAAACAGTTTTACCCTTGCACCCATTCTTATCTCTGTACAATTCATAGATTTAACTATAGCATCGATTGATACACAAAAATATATATGAGAAGTCTATAGGACACCCAGCAACAGTCCCCATTTCAATAACAATTCTATAAAGTCTACAATTTTACTTACTATATCACTATAGTCAAGGAATTGTAAAACTATTCTATATTATACTTAAAGTACACACAAAATACTATACCATATAATGTTTACGCATAATATAATACTGCGTTGGATGGATGGATGGATTTGAAAGTGGATGACGAACGGGGTTCAGTGTATTCAGAAATGAGATGCGTGTGTTTTCACCCCATGTTCTATTTCGTTCATTTTGACATCACATCGCCATCATCTCCCTTTATTAGCAATAGGTTCATCCATTTGCATGAATATTAATCATCCATGAAGGCCTTTAGCCTCCATGTCTTTTTTTGCTATTTTAATTAAAACAATCCCCATTGAAACTCCTGTGTGTAAAACTCCGTCCAAATCTAAGTTTGGTCTTGTCCATCTTTTGTCCAATGACTAGACTCTCTCTCTCTCTCTCTTACACACATATTTCAAACACCTCTTTGTCAATTCAAAATATACTATAGGTATAGGTGCATATAAATGTATTATAATTGTACACATACAAAATGTACCACGAGTTGGACTAGACAATACTTGAACAATCAAACCAGCAAGCAACCCGCACATTACATCAAGCAATGATCGAAATGAGTCGATCCATCAAACTCAAACAAGTCCATTTATTAGTTACACAGGCAAAAGTCTTTTGCTTTTCACGGCACTTACATTTAGAACTACACTGACAATCAGTCTAATATTAGAGCCTACGACGACGACGGTGTATGACGTGATGGGACGTAGGTGTCCATTATTCATCAAACAAACTCTTTATCCTCCCTACAGTATATACGAACACCAGTGCGAGTAATTCCTTCCATAGTTATAAGAAAGCAATAATAATAATGTGTGTGTAAGTGTAAGTGCTGCATAGAGCTATTACAATTACTCCACCACGAAAACTAAAGCTGAATCCTACACCCCTTGTTGAACACCTAAGTTATGTGTAAGTGTGCTAACAATATGCCAACGAATAACGATTTATTATACACAGCCACAGAGATGAGTTCCTTTGGTTTGCCTGGTCCATGATGTTAATGCTGATGTTGGTACGTTGTTATTATAAAGAGAGAATCGAAATCTGCATAATATTTTTTATGGTAGGTAGGTAGGTAGGTAGGTAGGTAGGTAGGTAGGTATTTATTCAGAAAAACTCTCTCAGACCAAAGGTCCACAGAGCCAGCACAACTCTCACAACAAA
>JABASD010001649.1:0-36686 GCA_019776165.1 Pogonognathellus flavescens
ATTACTTACTCTATGCTGAACATTCACTCAGCTAAAACATTTCATGACACACAGGTAAAAGCATCAACAAGCGTTTTATATATCTCTATGATATTTTAAGTACTGTTGTGATCGGCAATTAATTAGGCTAGTAGTCTAGTAGTTTTTGGCAGAATGCAGGTGCTACTGTTGTAATAGCAAATTCATTTGTTTTTTTAAATAGTGCATTGGAATTCAATTCGGGAAAGGTGATCTCTGTTAATAAGATCTGATATTGTCTGGTTTATTCAATATTGGATAGTACATGTTATTTTAAAAGTTATATGTATATAGGAGTGATAGAATCACGTAAATTAAGTTATTGTGCATTATGTAACGTTTAGCTAGGTTGTATATGTATATAAGTGGGTACCTTACCTATATTAGTAGAAACAGAGAATCTATAAGACAATAGGACTTATAATAGTGTGATATATCACACTATTATAAGGTATCATATATGATACCTTATATTGTTATATTAATTAATTACTAACTAATAGTAATCCCTGACATACCCATGACCCATATTGTATGTGTTAATTAAATATCAATCTCGCTAAACCTGCTGCTGCTATATAGCTAACCTCTATCCTATGTTTGTTGTTTAATGAGATGTTTTTGGCAGATGCATTTTTAAACGACAACTTTCTGTTGTGTTTTATCGAAACAGCTTTTGAAACTGTATCTGTACAAAGAGGCAAATGCAATTTGAGTGGATACCTTGTATTTTAATTAATTTTGTTACGGTGAGTTCATTAGTGTGAAATTAACAAATCCAAATTACTTGTGCACATTGCAAAATGTATGACGGAGTTATTGTGCTATGTTCATCTGTAGCAAACTTTTGTTTAATTATAAGGTGGATCAAGTATGAGACACATTGAAATCGTAAGTGTTCATGCTTAGTGAAATGCGTAGGAGTATTCGTGAAAATATGGTTTTGCGAAACGGATTATACGCAACAGTAAATTATATTAGTTTAGAAATATTTTCCGTATAAATTTGCTCAAGGCGTTCTTTGCAACGATCCTTTCCCGGTGAAAACGAAAGGGGAATCGTATGTAATCACAGTAGCTGTCAAAAGTGACTTTCACTACTCTGCTGCTCTTAACAAGCTTAACAAATCGAGGTGCTAGTAGAAAGTGCCGAACTTTTATACGGAAGTTGCAAGTTGGATTTCTATGATTACATCACATTTTTAGATTGAATGCCCTAAGGCTGGAAAGGATAAATGAAACTGAATTTTATTACTTCTGTACCTATTTCCTCACGTGTGGAGATACGGCCTTCTGTGTGGGCTCAATATCTTGCTTACTAGCTTGTGGGCAAGATATAATATGCCGCAGGCATATTAAAATTGATAGATTCAGTAGGGAATTTCACTACGAATTCTGATTTGATCCAAAATTTAATAGTAATAGTGTTCATCGATGGAGCATCATTTACTTCTTTTATACTGCAACTTGAGTCTCCAGAATTACTTTGAATTACAATTTGTATTTTATATCACACTCTGCTTCTTATGCCATGTGAAAATTGCCAATTTCTGGAAAACTAGTGAAACGTTTAACATAGAAATGAACTGCCGTGGGCTAATGGGATCCGTTTTTACATCTCTTGTGGCATACAGATGTGTGCAGGAATATCATCATAGGTAGGTAATTTATACTTATTGTTTGTCGAGCATCTGCCACAGGTCTTTCTGTATACACAGCTTGGTTTACCTATATAAACAGTAGTACTGTTACGTCTATCTAATAGCATAATAACAATACATATCACTAGTTTATGATGTACAACGATATAGGTATATCACAAACTGACGATGTCAATTCTAAAGCGTCTTATCTGCAGATAGAAATTTAAGTGTAACAGATTATCAAATTTCGTAAAGAAACTTATATGATAATACTTTGTGTGTCCGTCTTCTGTCGGTCTGTATGCACGATAATTCTAGTACAGTTGAGATAATGACTTGGTACACATGTCCTAGGGATCCATTGGAAGTTTGGAAGGCTACGTTTTGGAAGATGGAGTCAATCGGTTCACATTCAATTTGTCTTTGTAGAAGAGTCAGTGCTTAGTAAATATTGCTCCGATATTATAATAGGAAGGATACCTACGTAATCTTATTGTCTGCGAACAATACAAATGTGAAGCTTCATCATAACGAATGAAAATCAAATGACAATATACATAAGTCGTTTATTATAATAATATATCTACTATCACGTATATTCTAAGTGTAAACAAATGTTTTTAATTCGACTTTTACGAAACTTGGTTTTTCCGATGCCCAACGGTTTGTTCGCTCATGCATTTATGTATTGCAATATGCTTCTGTAGTTTGTTAAACCAGTGCCACAGCCACAGCACCGTTGCCAGTCAAAGTGCTTCAACCATACAAGAAGCAGACAAGGATGCGTAAAGTATTTTATTGGAGACTGACGCAAATCTATGGGACACAGCAGAGAAGACAACACAGCTTGACAATAAAGAAAATTAAATATTCTGCCATAGCAAACTGCACGAGACATATCAATCATTCCATAATGTCACAATGCAGATGGTGACAACTATATACAGATGCCTCTTCATGGGTTACAAATATTATGTCAATCGTTCTTCAATTTAAGGCTGAACCGTTTCATAATCACTTTACGCACTGCTGGAATGAAAAATATCAAAGTTAAAGTTGGAGTCTCCTTTGATACCTGGCGTACACAGTTTAGTCCTTTTCGAGACAAAATATGGATTTTTAGACTTGAGAGTTAGTTTTAGCCGATGTTAACTGACCATATGCTATGTAGCAGTTTTAAACAGAATTCCATGTTCAAAAATTATTTGTCTCAGAACATCTGAATCAGGGATACTTAACAAATCTTCAATTCATTTTTATAAATCTCCATCATAGTAAAATTCCTGAAGTTGACGTAACTTGTTTTGAATAAACTATTCCGGATAAATTGGAATGTAAAATAGTTTCGGAATAAGCCGGATTTATCGTAGAATCCCATGTTAGGTATATAAAATTAATCTCTCTGAAAAACAAATACGAGATTATTAACTGAACAATGAATTTGCAGATGTCAATCCAACTGAAACTTACCACATACTCAGACTCACACATTTTACTTCTATGCGATATACTACAGTACACGCCTAACCTACTGTACCACAACCTTATGGTAAATATACAAGGGGTGCCTTTACATGTTGAGATGAAACAAAACAGTATTTTGTTATTATTAGCGAGATCTTTGCAAGATAGTAAACATTATTCCAGTTCATGTATAACTACTACCTATCCACGATTCACCAAATGCTTTCATTGTGACGTAACACTTCGTCTGATTTTGATGTTCCGGAAATTGCAATATTTTGTTAGCCAAACATATCCAAGTAAACATGACAATGAAATGATTGAGTTTGCTCCAAAGTGTGTAAACTGTACATTGGGACTTGCAGCTACTGTATATGCACACCTTGGTTTGCTCTGAGTTTGAGCAACGATAAATCGAATTCAAAAGCTATATTTAGAAATCTAATTAGACGCTACAATATTAATACTAGTAGTAGAAACTCGTGAATAAAGCGTCGACAATAGATAGAACCTACAAATATTTTCGAACACTTACATCTTTTTATTGTTAGTATATTAGATTTGGAAGACTGGATGCCTTATCTGTGTGTTCCTCATTCCTAATAAAAAAGTATTAGCCTTAAGTAAACTTCTCTTCGCATTATTGTAGCTAGTTAGTAGTTCTATTCATTAAATTCGCAAAGTCAGGTCACATTATCCTCCTATGTATCGTTAAATGTTGTATCATTAGGAGGATTAGTCTGAGTATGCACTTAAATACCCGGAATTTAACTTTATAATTAACAGACTCAGGTTACTTGTCGTCTATAAAGTTTAGATAATACAATTTTTATAATGAACCTTATGTAAACGCATGTAAGTTGTAAGAAAGCAGCGAAGAATTATATTAGCATTTAAAAAAAATAATGCAAATTACAATGTAGCAATATCAATTTTCAAAAATCATACTGAATCGAGATGAATGGATTGTCGGATTGTCGTTGGTATGGGCAGATGTTACGAACAGATGTTTGCTTTAGCACTAATATGAGACACATACAGAGACAGACGGACACACAAACCATTCCTACAAAGCAGATTCGTTACTTAATACTAATGAGCATTAGCAATATTCAATTACAAACTTTTGAACAAAAATGTACTTCATTCGACGAATCTTGTTTTGCTATTGCTTTCACGTGGAGAATGCAAGTATGATATACATAGGTATTGTATTTCATTTCTAACGGGCCTAAAACTTTTTTCCCATTAGTAAAGAAGAAATGACAATGCAGAAGCACTGCTATAATCTACTACAGATATCTTCTTACATAATAGAGATAGCGTACAATTTTAATGAATTTCATCCCATCATTGCAGACGTCAAATTTTAATATTTTCACTTTTCGGAAATGAATATCTGTGAATAATTAAGTTACGAAGTATTTCCAGTCAACTGACAATGAGTGAACGTGTACACGGATAATTTAAGTAACATAATTGTACTTCTTACAAGATTGGCAAAATAAGACATAACGCACATCTCCAATAATTTGTCGGAGTTAAGAGTTGTGACGCACTGCGTGAAAGTGTAAGTCAGAATATTGTGTAAGAAACAGGAAAATTTGACGTGTAGATTGTGTGTAGTGTGAAATTGTATTTACTCAAGCACGACATTGAAGTCTGTTGGTATAATAGGTACTCACAGTACCTACTAGTATTTTTTGATATATACAAAATTGCATTGAAGATGATTTTGCTCTCATAAATATAAATTCGCACTTACACGAGCACAATAGGTTATTCTGACGAGAGAAATAATGTGGAAGAACAGAGCATAAGTCCCCAAGGAAAGTGTAGGACATCAAAGGTGAAAGTAAAGTGAAATCTTTAACCTTTCTGTGAATGTGCTTTTTACTTACTTTTATGTTCTCTCTCTCCAATACTAAACTAAATTGCCTTCTGCTTCAGCTTTGATGGCATTTTTCCACTTGACACTCTTACGCGTGTCATTTGCATCATTTCCCCTTCGGCCAAACGTAAGTAGTAACTAGACACCTATTTCTCAACTATTACTTGTTTACTTACGCACACGTGCTTCAACGCACGAACAACGTGTGAACTCGTTAGAAGATAACGCTTTGTAGTGTCGGAGAAAGTGTACGGAGAAAATTCATATGGTTACTACTCGTTATAAAGATGTTGTCCCTGTGTTGCATTTTAAAAGGAGTCTTCTTTGTTCAAGTTCAAGTTGAGCCTTACCTTAGTTAACTACTGTGTCATTATGTGAAGTATAATTTCATTTGTCTGTACTACGTGACGCAATGATTCTAAAAATAGATTTAATTCTTTGTCTTTCTTTTTTTAATTCTTTTTCACAGAAAAATCAAACTAATCAATTGGCTGGCAATGAAGATGTGTCCCACGTTGGGGAAACCAAGTCCCACTGCAGGAAACAAACGTAGATTTGGACCAGCTCATCAAGATACATCTCAGAAAACACGTACCGACTCGAGTTCATTGACGGACTCACTAATGAGCAAATCTGGAAGGTCAACCATGGCGTCTTCAAATCGCTATTCGTCCATGGGAGGCCCCAAGCGACATGTCGACGCAGCTTGCTTCATCAACAAAGGTAACAATTCTCTCATGAAACTCCAGAGATTTGCTTATACTTAAATATTCAACTTCAGATATAAACTTTTTGTAGTTTTTACGTTTTTATATGGCAGAACAGGAGAAATGGAAGTACAGATATAAATAGTTCATGCTTAATCACGCTCTAACCAATCCAGAGAAAGTTTTCACTTATTATTAGTCGACTAGCGAATAGAAAAGATTCAAAATTCAATTACTTACTGCCCATCCCAACGTTCCCTTTAGTTCATCTTCATTTAATTGCTACTCGGAAAACTACCGTCTTTTTCAGAAACTCAGCTTACAATCAATGCTTTTGATACCTCATAGAAACAGATTAATAGTCGAAAATAGTAATAATGCTTTGAGTTAGCAATATTACTGAAAAGAGTCCTTTCTTACACAATGTGTAACCTTTTCACAATTACTTAAACAAAGTACCTTCATACTTGCTTTTCTACACACTACTACAAATATTTAGTATATTATTTTATTAGTCCCTGCCTACAGCCTGTAGTTACCTTTTTTTTTAATGTGGCTCACTTTGCACATATATTTTAGGCGATTTTAACTGCGCAACCAATTTGACTAAATTAAATTGACTTTTTCTTTCTTCGTGCGTCACGAGGTAGGTTAAGTTTAACAAACACAAGTGCCTCCAGTTCATTTGTTTGGTTTCTGATTTTCATATACCTAACAGCTATAAGTACAAGTAAATTTTTTACTGTATTTCATGAATGACGTAGGAAAACTAATTTGGTACATGTCATTTGATATTATTCCCTTTGATCTTCCTCTGGCAGTAAATGCAAAGCTATCAAACACTGCAAATTGAAACTGAAAGTTAGCAGTTATGAATATTATTATGCATCTAGGTAGGTAGTTCTAGAAACATATTATTTGCAGAGTCGTGAGATAATTTTAGCACAACGACCATGAACCTGAAACAGATAGTGAAGTCTATGCAGTGTAATACTTGGTATTTCTTAGGTATTGAAACTACAAACGTCATAATGTTAAATGATAGAAGAAGCATTGACCTTTTGTAGAATTATTATTGATGTTGTGTACTTTTCTTTGGTAATGCATGTCCATTGTCACTGTGGCACTTATTTATAGAAGTTCATTTTGAAAAAGGACAAAAGGAGGAATTTAATTCCGTGCGACCGTCTTGACAGCCAAAGCTGAGCTTGACTGAAAGTATCGAGTTAACAACAAGTATTATTCTCATGGTAAGCACACTACAATTCAAACCATCTTCAATTTTCATTACATTTTGACAAGTTTTTTTTGACGTATATTATTATTATTAATATTTATGGTTTCATACAGACTGATACTCACGAACTGTTTTTTATACACAGGCCGGTCCAGTTGAGTCAGCCGAAATGAATGAAAAATCCCCTCGAGGTAATCTGAGACAGAATCTGCCTCCAGTAAGGACTATGAACGGCAACAAGCAAAATAATATCGGGAAGGACTGGAAAGAGAAAGAACTTTTTAATTTAATCTCAAACTCTGACAATCAACAAGAAATTGTCCCAACCATAATGGATCAAGTTCAAATCCACAGTCAGAAACCCAATGCTCTGGATGGCCGAATTAATTTGTCAGTTCAGTTCCAGTAAAAATCCCATTTTCATGTTAACAATTCTACAGGGATTTACTGAATTTTATCCGGTATGATCCGACTATGTGAATTGAATGTTCATGAAATGGTAATGAAAGTAATTATAGCAAGACTTGTGCTGGTAACGCATGTTCTGATTGTGAGATTGTTTACATATTGTGTAAAAATAGAAAAACGGTGTGGTCTTTGATAGGCCAGTATACGAGTTACATTTTAACCACTGTTCCATATTACGAATGTTTCTGTATTGATGATATCAGTGACCACTACAGTTCAAATCAAGAGATCTCATATTCTAATGTCATTTAAAATGTACAGTGCTATGTAATTATATTACTACATGGCCGTGACTACTATATAATTAGACGGTACACTTGTATCGCAAACTTAATGTAAACTTCAATAGTGTAAGAATACAAATTAATTGTAAATAACCAAATTGCTGTGTGACAAAAATATGTACAGCTTTACTTTCAATGGTAGTAGATAGTAGATACTTCATAGCGATTTCTGTACAGGGATTCTTGTAGTTGTATTGTTAGTATTAGACCACTCTAAAAATGTTAAGTTAAACCAACAGTAATTTGTGTATATTGCAGTCAGTTCATATATTAATATATATTACCATGTGTAAAATCTGTAAAAAACGTTGTTGTATCAAAATGTATTAGGGTATCTACTCTTCATTAAAGTAGCATTCATTAAATAAGAATACATATACCTATATCTGGTATATTCCTTATAAAGCTAATAATGTAATGGTGAGTGTAGAATGACTTGCTAGAAAAGAGTTGATAACAAATATAGGAAATATATTGACAATTCATTAGTTCACCTGAATATGTATTGATTGATAGAATATTATTTGCATTGGTAACGGAAGTGAGTAAATACATAGCACTGTTTGTGCAAGTTTTAATGTAGAAAGTTAAAAAATGCTAATGTGTATTATTAAAATATCCTTAACGGGAATATTGTTGTTGTGTAGCTAATCTACTATATAAAATCTGTGTTGAAAGCGTTAGGTCTAGGAAACGTGTTTTAATACACGCACACAGTGAATAAAAATATAATGATATGTATTACTTGTAATAAATGTATTTTGGTGTACACGTAACGTAATTAACTGACCATACTCTATGTCAAATGTAAAATGTCAAGTACCTATATGTAAAAGTGTAATAATATATACCTGTCTGTACCTTTACTATACTTATACCTTAGAGTTACTTCTTACAACTGTAGTTTCTACATATAAATCATGATATTACTACAAGCACAGCAGAATCCTACTAAATGTTATAGTACATGTGTAAGAGATATTGATTATTATAGGACTATAGTAGCTAATAAGAATTTGGATGGCTAATTGTAGCTGCTATAAAGTTGAAGAGAAAGTTGGGAAAACTGGAGAAATGGAGAATCCATTATAAATTATTCATGCAAAAGTAAGTGAACGTACGTAAAGGTATTACCTGTAATTATTTGGATATCAGGTGAACTTCCACTAAATGGTAAACGTGTATGTAGAGTGTAGAGACTTATAAAAATAATTGATGCTTCTGATTACCATAATAATCACGGTGCACTTTAAGTGAAGAGTGGGGCAGAGCCGACCACACACCACAGGGCATAGAAATTATAATATTAGCATATTCTATACGAGTATACGAAGATTAGCTGTACTCTTACCTAGTTAGAGATTAGCGAAGTAGAAGAGCTAATGATAATGTAGGACAAAAGGTGTACATAATATGGATATTGCTCTTTTGTGTACAATCATCGAGCTTGACCTTAATTAGATTTCAAAGAGAGTCGATCCATGTGAATTTATGCTCTGTGACATATCTAAGCTACAGAAAATATACCTCTCAATCAGTGAACATTCAACAAACACTTTTAGCCGTACTTTTAATTACAACGTGTGTCTGTATTCCTTCTCAACTACGTACAGACTGTAGATACTCAAGTTTAGTGGGGCTTCTCATGTTTTATGCTTCAACCACCACAAAATTACATTTTAAAAGGATCTGCCGGTAGGCAATTAAAAAGCTGTGGAATCAGAGAGATACCTGTTGCAAACCGTATTATACTGAATAAATTATTGTTACACTGTGTACCTTGTGTAAATGGCGAATTATGTACAGATACAGAAGTCAGGGGCTATAGCCAACCTAAGAAAGTTAGAAAAATGGGATCACGAATTTAGTAAAGTTAAGAAAACAAATTGTGTTTAAACTGTGTGAAATAGACTTTAAATGTTCGTAATAATTCTTATTACTCGTAATTGTAGGTAGTGGTACTGAATGTTTAAATATCATCGTGTAGAAACTGTGTGAGTTACCGTTACCGTAAACTGGAAGAAACTAATTTATACACATCTACAAATAAAAGAAACGTTTCTAAGAAAAGTTTCTACACGATATGGATCTGAAAACCTGAATAGAATAACGGTACTATACGCACTTTAAGGATTTGAATTGAAAAATGCTTCAGAAGATGTTGAAAAGTGCAAGTATTGGTTTGGAGAATGGAAGTACATTACTTAAATATAATATCTAGGTAGGTGGATAAATTATTGTGGTGAAATTGTAAAATCTAAGTCAGGAAGATCGTAAGTGAATCTAATCTAAAAATAGAATTTATTACTCTCTATACTGCTACTATACATAAAATAAGTCAACCTTCTGAAAAGTGAGTGTAGTATTAGCAAAGGACTTATATTTATATAAATTAAAGTGTAGTAGTGCTATAGCTGCGTGTGAGGAAACAGATACTCACATTTCTGCTGTGTTCGTTTTTTTAAACGCTATAAAATGTTCAATTAATTACAAACTCTACTATTTACTACAGTGTTTTCATTCCAGTCATTTTGTAGGTTTATAGCTTTTAATTTATTATCGCTTCTACTGTTCGTATGAAATAATAATAGCCACGCAAATATCTGTCTACAATCTATCTCAGTAATTTATGAACGAGTAATTCAAGCAGGGAATAAATGTTAGTTCATTGGCACCACTTACTTCCACTATTTCTATACGCTCGTATTCTTATTCTATTTTAGTTACACCTTTGTATGTTACGCCCAATTGTGTTAGAGTTAATTGATATTGAGCATATTGGACATTATTTTGGTAAAAATATTAATAAAATTTCATGTAGATATATTTGCAGGGAAATTAAATTATGTCTACTGTTATTGTTCACGCTGTAGAAATAAGAACAAATTATTCTAATACTATTAATTATAGATACGGGACCCTTGAATGTGTCGTATTTTGTTTCTGATTTTTAGAAAATTGTTTTGTCACATAGAACTGTTTGTTCGTAGCCAGAATAGATTTAAACTGATTGTACCATAAACGCTAGTATAAGAAATGTAAGATGATCAAGTTAATTTGTGTGTCTGGAAAAGCATGTAGATGTATTTGATGACCTTACATAAAAATGAAAAATAACCTTGACTATAGATGTGTATGTCCGTAATTATATCATTGCAAATTGCAAATCAAGTCAATGTTAATGTAAGTACCTGCCGTTTCACTGTGAGCGTTTGAATATGATTATAATTCTACATAATTACCGTATTGATATTAGATGTTCATATTTAAATGTATGTCTGTCTAACTGCGTAGAGAATATTAATATTTAATTATCTACACAATTTGCATTTAAAATTATTAATTAACTTCAAACGAACAATTATTATAATACTTCATTTCACACTCAATTGGGAGTTTGTATTGTAATCTCACTATTACAATGCAAACCTCCTTTACTTATAAATATGAAAGAACCTAAACCAAATCTATGTGTGGCACAACTGGCATTTGAACAAAAAACCTTTTTTTATTTATGAATCAAACTCGTGCACAACGTGACCTCAGAAATTATTGATGCGCTGAATTTTTGGCTGTGGTCTTTGTTAGGTCTTTGTTAAACACTGCAATTCATAAGAAAAGTCTACGAACAATAATTATATCTTCCTAATGAAACCCAATTTTATTCTCTTCCTTATTAATAAATCACTTTATTCTAAATTGCTCTTTGCTTGTAAGAATGACTGAATATTCATATGAGACAGAAAGATGCACTTGCTACACGTTGAGCCGTTGAGCCCAATGTTTTATCTGTTTAGTTACTAATAAAAGATGTGTGTGTGTGATTTCGTAGTTGTTTGGGAGTAGGTACAAATTTTATTGTGAGGACGTAATTTATGATTATTATTTCATGTTATTTTCTTTGTGATGTGATTTGTGATGTGAAACCCACTTTGATGTACCTCCTACATGTGTATACACAAATATAAATGAGTCGATTATACTTACGCGCATGTAAAAATCTCGTAGTTCGCACCAATAAAAGCATCTGTATATAAAACTAATGCATCTCTATTATTTAATTTGTTTGTATAAGTAGTTCAGTAAGCAGCTTGCTCGCTGTAAAAAATATTTTATGAGAAATGTACCGGCAGGTTTGTTTCTCAACAATTAGAATTCTAAACATGATTGCTGCGTATAGAGAGATAAAATAATTGTTGCTTGCAGCTCTACAAATAAAAAATTACACATTTCCTAATTGGAAAGGTAAACATACATGTGTTAGCACGTATTATAATTCTATGTACCAGAGATCCATTCAAAAAAGGTGTAATTTATTACCAAATAATTTATTCCAGTAAATCGTTAAGAAAAATTATTAAAGAAATAGAGACGGTACATTATATCCGGCAAAAAATATATGTACGTACCGATGTAAAATATGTAAATGTAAATGCTGTACATGTTGTGTCGTATTGTATTCATTGTTATGGATGAGAGATGTGAACCTATACATTGTAAATATATGAATAATAATAAAGCATAAACATATTTGATGTTTGTCCATAAAATTGAAATTCACAATTCCGGTACAGTTTTTCTATCGAAACAGCTTGAGAGTTTGACACATGATGATTTAATGTGTCTGTACTTGGATTCTGATTAATATTTGCATTCTATATAGCACAATAGTCGTTTGTGTTTACATATTACTCAACCAACCTTTATGAGCATTATTTGTAAACACAGTAGTAGTAGTAGTAGTAGTGTTGTGTCTGTACATACGGAACCGGAAGTTTTCTTTCAAGTAGCTCCACACACACATTCACACACGAGGATCATAGTTTGTTCAGAACAGCGTTTACGTTTACCTCGACATACATCTACTACATGTGTGTACCTCTTACTTTTGTAAATGGGCAAATGTGACACTCGTCGTAGTCAGTTAGAGCAAACCCATGCACTACATCCCAACGGAATCCCAACCATTTCACTTGTACTCTCAACAAACAGGTAAGCTATGCCTCGTATAAGAATCTGGATCTAATTGTTATTCCAATCATTATAATTTTTGTTCGCAAGACTGATAATCATTTAGGAAGGAAGTGACAAATGTAAAAACGTTAGTCATGTTGCGCGAGAGATGCAAATAATTTTATAGCACAAGGAAGGTAAAAACATTCACTCATTTCGTACACAGGGAATTGTAGTCCAGCAAGTACTGCCGAGAAGAAGTAGACCATTTGTTATTGCTCTCAGGCTGTACACAGAACTAGATAGAACTCCATTAACAACCTGACAATCATTTCATGTACATAGTCAACTAGGTATAGTCTTGATTGCATTTAAATATAAGTCATGGACACTTGCAACAGTCATTTACCAACACTACGAGTAAATCAACACAAGTGCAACCAACACAGGCACTTACTAAATCAGAATCAATTAATTCATATTTTATTTTGCATGCACAACCAAACCACAATGCAATTTTACACATCATTCTCTACGCTGTATGCAAGTCTCATATTTTTCTTCGTATATCCGTTTTGTATAATTATGAGCAGTAGTGAGTTATTTACTAGCATAGTAAACCTATCATCAAATGCATATTAACTTGTGCGCATTAAGCATTTCAGATAATACATATAAAAACAAAAACAACAGGAATGTATATAGCTTATAAAAAGGAGACTACATGTTCCGACAGACACTGTGAATAAATCATAGTATTTTGATGCTTAATCACAAAGTACAGGCTTTTTACAGTATACAAGTTATATCATGGAATTGAATCTCAAGTGTAAATAATAACACTACTACTTGCTTATGGTATTCTGTGTAAAATATAGAAATGGAGGTTATGATCTTGCGATTATATTTCTGTTATATTGTGCTATACACAGGATTTACAACAGCAATTCACATTCCTGGTACTCTACACGTTACTTGGTAAAGTATAGTGCCTACTTTACTTCTTTGTAGATTTGAGTTATTGGAATATGCCGGAGAACCTTGAATTTTGCATTATTGAATATTACATACATTATGCCTTGCAGGAATGCGTAATATTAAAAGGTAAGTGTGTTCCTTCTTCTGTGCTAACGTAATAAAGCATAGCCTTATTATTGTGTGAAGTACTCCCCTCCTGTGTGTGTGTGTACTTTGCTTAGGTAGCTGCGTAATAAAATATGATGTGTATTGTGTTAATAATATTAGTATGATTATGATTTGCTATTCACCTTACTCGTATGATTATGTCCACCTTTAATAACCACAATTGCCATAAAGCAGCAGGTCAGTACTTAATTTGTACCATAATTCTATAGAAAAATAATTTGCCTCCACTTCCATCATTATTTCTGCAGCTCTAGTTACTCACTTTAAGAAAACCTATACTATATTATATTAAGTATACCTACATGTAAATTTTATTTTATATGACGACAATGAATATGCTAAGTGCCCTGTGTATAAGGAAAATGTTATTATTACTGTCTGCATGCAATCTAATTGTGAGTCTGATGAGCATAAAGGTCTGCATTACGTTACCACCACAGAACTCCGTGTGTATCTTCCACTTCTACTGTTTTTTAGCAAGAAGAAGCGGTCGGAGAAATAGTTGCCGCTGCTAAGTACATTATGCTACATAATAAAATCCATAAGGAGCCCAAGAAGCAGCTATAGAACGTTATTGTTGCGTTATGCGATTCGTTTGTGCAGAAATTATCTTTATAACTAGAGTTGATGTAATGGAGTAATTGTATTGCACAACCCTGGTGTGCACTTGAATAATGGAGCAGTCTGCTGCACGCCAGCAGTCACAGATAAATTGACCTTTCGTGTGAGTAATTTCGATGAGAATTTCTTTCTTCTGAATTGCGTAGATGAGCCAGAATATTTTTAAAGAAATCCTCCTCTTCCCCATTTTAAGAGCTACGTTCTTATCCCTCTAACTAGTTCTGCTAAATGTATTTACAAAGACAGTGAGTTGATACAGACGTAAATGGTAAAGCAAAGGTTGGCAGCAATATCTACAGTTTACATTTTCTGTGAAAAGTGTAGACTTTGGTTTTGTTTGCTAAGTACCTATACAATTACACTCATTACTTCCTTTACTTAATGCTTAAGATTCAAAACGATGATTGTATGTCTGGCGCTGTTTGTATGAATTGAAGTATGAGTTATGAGTATAGGACGTTTATACGAATGGTGCATTCTATCTGTATACGTTTGTCTTTAATCACCTTACACTGTAGACAAGGTGAAGGTAAATCTGTATTGGTACAGGTAGGTATTTATATTATGACAAGACAGTCTCTACCTGGAAGATATACAGGTAGTACTCAATTAAACAGATTTTTGCAAATTATTTTCTAGGTCTATTTTACCGTGGGTTCTGTTTCTTTGTAAACTGCCGTTCGTCATCGCTTACCTCTATCTCTTATAATAGAACAGATTTTTTGTATACAGAAGCTTCCATAGGTGGTATGTATTCTATATCTATATGTAATAAAATGCTAATGTATTAAAAATGTTCTTTATCAATGACATGACTACTGAGTATGTGTGTTCTATATGGTTTGCATTATTTTAACAGTCGTGTTCAGTAGTTGCGAATAATTTTTGTTAATGTTATAGGGAAAAAAGATGTGAGGATGCAATAGGGATAATCAGTTCGTTTACCTGAATGAAATGCGGCATGAAGATTGAGTGTATTTCCCCATTATTCGAATGTACATACCTGTAGATGTGTATTTTTGACCCGCCGATGATTGTACATTATCATTATTGAAGCGCAACGTTGGAGTTTTGAAAATGTTCTGGGTTTGACTGGTTAGAGATGGATGAAACTGGTTTTCGTATCCTACCACAAGACAAAAGTCATGAATGACGCATGCAGAACGAGCAGAGAGAATGCATTTGAGTGTCAGAGACCGGCCGCGGTCGTCATTGTCGTCACAACTCTGTGGAAGTGGCTCTTTTCCTCACAAGAGCAGATGGAGTGTAATTGCAGAAGCCTTTTTCTATTGTCGATGTAAGGATGTCGATGCATGCAGGATTTTCCTAGTTGTTCGAGCTTCACTTTTATCCGGATTGATGCAGTTTCTATGCAAAAGTCAAATATAGGTAAATTTTATATCTAAATACCTACTAACGAGTACATGAAATCACAGAAACTCCTGATACCATATCCAATTTATCAATGGACCTTTGCTCTCCCTATAAATTTACTCAGCTATGTAGTTTTACCTCTAGCATAGCTTTACATAGCTTTACCTTTACCTTTTCTCACATATGCATGAAGCACTCCATATTGTATGTAAAGAATGTGTTATAATTAGCTCATTATACAGTGTCTGCGCAGATAAATCAGATAAGTCAGGTCATGATTCATTTTATTAAGTATATAGATATATCAAAATATCAACATATATATATATAGTTTAGGCATGGTTGGAAGGTAGTATACTAAAAATATTTAACACCTTGTTGTAGTAGCTATTAGTAAATACCTATGATTATTATTCCAGTTTCCTAAAAGGTATATTATGTATATGTTTTATAGTAGGTATGTTAACTAAATTATTTGATTTTTAATGGATTATTCAGAAATGTGATATGTAAAAATGTAAACTAATTCATCCATCATATTTTATATACATTAAAATAAACTTCAATAAATATAAATTAAAACATTTTCTCACTCATCCCCATGATCATTACATTCGGAAATATATTTTAGGTAATTCGCTTACAGTATATTAAGAGATACCCAGTGAAACGCTTTGTCAATTTGTATGACTGTATATATTATTTTGCAAGTACCTGTTGTAGACTACCTGATATTATAAGCATAAAAAGCTGTAAATGATAGTAAGATGCATCTGGTTTAATGCACAAAAATGCAATCGCTTACAGAAAAAGATGCTGGGAACAGTCTGCCGCTGGAAATTCCTATCAGCTCACATTTTTATTTTTCGAAGCAAGTTGTTGTGCAAGAAATAACTTTAAAAATGAAGCTTTACTATTTACTGGGAAAACCTAACTGGAGAATTTCCAGGTAATTTGTTAGGAAATCAATGCAGAAAGTAGATTTACCCTTTTAATAATACCAGACACTTTTATAAGAGAGACAACTTTTTAAGGGTTAGTGGTTAATAAATATAATAACATCATGTATGGGACTTGTATGACTTGTTCAAACTTTAATAGTCCATTGTTGTAAAAACACTTAAGATGTATTTGTAAGATGAGGATGGAATAAACATTCCTGTGATGAGATTGGACATGAAACACAATTTTTTCATTACAAAAGTCGTGCTTTGTATGAATTTTGTAGTATAGTTGACAACAAATCAAAGAAATGCATTCTCATCAAAAATTTACCTGTGTACTGTTCCCATTTACATGAGTGTAGACGACATACGTATTTATTAGTTAAGTAATTTTCGAACATACGTTTCTAAGCGTGTTTGTTAAGTTAAACTTGTTAGTGAATTGCACAGAATTGTTGTTTATTCTTTGGAAGTCATAAAAAGTCAAATGAGAAACTTGTCTACATTCAAAACAATATAATTTCTAACTGGAAATAACTGGAAAAAATTAAGCATGACAGGATACATTTAGGAAAGTTGTTCTTAAGCGATCTGCTAATATTTTATCACCACATACCTATACGAGTACCGGAGTACATATCCCCAACTTTGCATAAAAATACCTTTAATAAACATGTACACAACTCTATACCTACCTATATCAATCATCGAATGAATAATAATAATCATGCTGGCAAATCAAGTGCCAATATGAGTTTTAAAATATTACAAATACTCTCACAGCAGGACAACAATATTATTACAAAGCAATTTTACCGTGATTCATATATCATGCTCATATCAAGTACCTTTATAGTACATAGTGAAATATACGAATTATTATTACTTAACACAGCATAAAAAAGGATTTGTGGTCCGGTTGTGGAGATTTCAGATTGGACGACCTAGCTCTTACTGCGAAAGTAGTCAGGAAGAAATTAATTTTGTAATAATTCTATTATATGTTGCTATAATAATAAGATTAGCACAAGTAAGCTTCACATTATGACTTACGGAGGACAAAAAACTCATCCCTTCCAAATGTAATGCCTTACCTTGCTTCATTGGGCGTATCATGGAATTTACAATACCCCACAAAAAATTAAAGGCATTGTCAATACCTGTAGTACCTTATAGAGTCAGAAAACATCATGGTTGTAGCTGCAACTTAAATTATGTCCATGCTCTGGTAGTGCGGTGTAGATGTTACCTTACATACCCAGAACACGGTTATTTAATCGCTGGAAACATTATTCCCCACAAACATCGCCTTATAGTAGTAGATTGTGTTATGTAGTTGGTCATTGTAATGGTAATGTCAGAATGAAGGCTGCGAGTGCGAATTAAAAAGCAAATATGTATTGTGTGTAGCTGCATTGCATTCTACGTTCTTAGTATATGCATACCTGAGTTAATAGTGAGAAAAATTGCATATAAAAAGTCACCTTGTCTTCTTTGTGAGATGCGATTCGCAAATTTCAACAACATTTACTGTGAGCAGAACAAACTGACTTGAATGCAATATGTAATAACATTTTTATTTTTTGCGTATAATATATACCTTTATATTAGTATAACACTTTAACATGGTTAACACAGCGCATATACACATGTTGTATTACACTGGCTTACATAAACAGATTTTTCTAGTATGAATACCAGTACAAGCACAATAATGTTCACTATAAAGAAATGTGTGTAGAATATAACTCCGAATAATTACATGAATGTTGATATAACTGAAAAGCTTTTATTTAGAGAGAGAACGAGAGAAATGGCTGTGTGTTCATAACTTCACATAGACTTACTAAATAGGATCTATTAGCGATAAATTTACCAGTTCATGCCGGTACATCGTTCAAAATGTATACGACTACCTATATGCTTTGATATACACGGACTAGTTTACATGGCAGGTACTTGAAACGACTTGTTATTAGAAATAGCATTTTTAAATACGAGCATATTACAGAAAATAAATCGTTGTAAGTTGCAAGGATGGCTTACATATATAAAAGGGCATTGTTGTACGATCACATAATATAATGGGGATTTTAATGTCGTCTATATCCACACGAAGCATCGCACCTGAGAGGAAAAAACTCACAGCAATGGACGGGAGAGGACAAAAAATGAGAAACAATAGTCAATGGCAAGGTGTAGTGTTGTTGCTAAGTAATGTAGGTTCTGTGATGAAACGCAGTTGTCACATTGTGGTTTGTTGCGTTTATCTAACCAGCCGTTTTGTACGCAGAGTTGTATTCTATTTTGCAAGTCCACTGACAGAAATGTAGTCGCAATTCGCACATCCTCTATACCTACCCAGTTGACCGTGTGCACAAACAAACAATGTACATACACAGGGAATATAGTAATAGAATATTATACACAGGGCTATTTTTCTATGCTTGTCCGTATAAATGTAAACCTGATAACTCATCTTGAATAAGTGGGAACTACGCAATAGAAGAGAAAAAAACAAAGCCGAAAGAAAAAAGCCGCAGATTAACTTGAGAGGAGAGAGAGATGGATCTTGTTTGGATTTGCGACGTGTGCGTTTATGTGTTATGTTGATGTGAACTGACCTGAGCTCAAAATCAAGCAAAAACTACGCCGTAAAATCTTCTACCTGTTTTCATACTTTTATTTTATGCAGACATCAAAGTAGGCAGGCAAGACATCCCTTTGTGTTACATTAGTATTAGTAGCATCGTCATATTCGTCGTCGTAAACAACAACTGTCAATGCAAATCCAAACACGAAGGATCCTTTTAGCTTTTATTTATTCAACTTCCCATATTATTTTACAGAGAATAATTTTACATGAATTACCACAAGCAGCTAATAAAAACTTGTTATTTTTAATGCTGGTAAATGTAAATAAGAATAGAAATAGAAATTCTCTTATGGTATTCTCATTCAAACGGAAGAAAAACACACGTAAAGTTGCTGTAAAAATATTTAGTAGCTCATAAAAAATATGATGGCGAATGTTTGTACTACATAATGTTTTCTATTGCCTGACAAAGGTAACAAATCTCTTTGTTTGTACAATTTTATAACTATGTGTGTAGAAACAAAATATTTACTAAATTCACAAGTACAGTAAGTAAGAAAGAAGTAATGCGTTAAACAAAGTGATTGGGCAATAACTTTTCAGCAGCAGCAGGAGGATAATTAGTATTTGTTATTTTTCTGTTGGGTTATATTTTACTGTCACTTTTATTTGATGATTTGTAGAGGAAGCATACATAAAATATTCATAGTTTGTGAAAAGCATTTTCTAGTTGCATCTAGCGTCGATGTGTCTACCTCCACAACTTTTGTCTGCTTGAATATGTGTATTTTGTTGTAATATTATACTTGTATATAAAATATAAGTTCACTTTGATATTACCTACAATGATTATTGCTACCATTATCCGATCCCTAAACAATTATCTGACCACATTATGCAAAAATACACGTAGGTACATGTAAGTACACCTGTCTAATTTCTGTACAGCCAATAAAGGAGCAGAGATCTCTAGCAAGACCTTTTGATTGTAATTTTTTGAAAATTAAATAATTAATATTTTGCACAGAAGACTGCATTTGAAACACTCAAAGCTGTTTACCTAAATGCAAAGAGGAGATCTGCCGTAGTTGTATTTTATATGGTGTACAGGTTCTGGGCTTGTGTCTCTATAGTGCTAAAAGAGTGGTATAGTCTGTGCCAATGCAAAACGGTCGATAACGTGATGGCGATAAAGTAATAGGAATAATGTACAGTATTGACTTGATGATATACGCAACAGTGAACACCTGTCCTCCTAAAAATCATCTTTCAGAGTTGGATAGTGGAGCAAAGCAATAGAAGACCATTACGAACTTGAGTAGCGACAAAAAGTCTAGCGAAGCAGCCAAGTGCCAAGATAATTTTCAATGAGTCACAATTTTCTGGATGCAGCCGGTCTTTCTTCTATATCTACTTCGGCTAACAAACTAGTTTTCTTAATTGTACTCTATAATATTATCATTCTACTCTAATAGCACCAACACTACCTACTCTTCTCAGATGCAACCTTTGTTTATCTTTCATATCAATTTCATGGTACATGTATATCATATTATAGTGAATTAATATATGCATAGCTATATTGTGGTGAATGAATATGATATACGTATCTATCACATGCATCTGAATCACATCATGCCATCATATTTATATTGAACGTTGAACCGCTATATGCGTAAAGAACTATATATGAAGACAAATTGACTTTTAAGTATAAGTAATTTATTATATGTACGATCTGAAGACAAAAGCTGAATTCTAGACATGAACGTGAAAGGTTTTTCAACGAAAACATTTATATTTTACTGCAAAGGAAAAATGAGTCAAAAAATGAATGTGAATCAATTAGATGCGAAATATTTCAACTGAAGGAAAAAAGAGGACTCATCATTACAAGCTGTGAGGTTTTTGGAAAATACCTTCGTTCTGTTTTTCTTGGGTAGACTCAATTACAACAATTAGAAGAGTATTTGCAAATATGGAAAGAATTACCATGAAATAAACTGCATATTTCTGCCACGTACTTGAATTGGAATTTTATGTGGAAAGTTTATTGGTATTTTTAAAATTTATTTACTCTGCCATTCGTACAGAGGCAATAACTTTTGACTTTCGGCAAACCCTGAAAATGCAGTTTTGTCACCTACAAAGGTCGAACTGCTACCTTTGTCATTGCACTACAGGCGGACAAACTTCTTAGATTATAATTCAATGTGCAAAGTTTGTAAGAAAAAAGTTAGTGTTATAAGCTAATCCGTGAAATATTAGACTTGAGACCATGGTGAGAGCTTAGCTTGCCGGTCTCATGCTTCTCATGCATGCATTATAGTTATTTTATACCACTAATAAGCTTCGTATAGCGTCGTGCGTAAATTCCATTCCAGATTTATCGTTTTGCATTGTTTCATGTTCTTCGTAAAGTATAACTAAGTACATGCAAAACATTATATATAACCAAGGGGAGAGGGTTACCATTGTGCACTCATTTTTCCCGTTTTTCCCATTATCTTATATAAAGTACGGCAGGACAACAAACTGATTTTCGAATAAAATATTTTTCGTCATGCTGAATT
Organism: Pogonognathellus flavescens; assembly: GCA_019776165.1. Lineage (NCBI taxonomy): Eukaryota > Metazoa > Arthropoda > Collembola > Entomobryomorpha > Tomoceridae > Pogonognathellus > Pogonognathellus flavescens. The sequence goes on from JABASD010001649.1 coordinate 21,919, forward strand.
TCTTGAGAGATTTCGCTATATACTCTGAATTCGTTTTTAGCTATTATGGTATTATAGTGTAGCACGTTATTAATAATAAATATTTTGTGGTACATTCTGTGTATAGATATCTTTAAGTTGTATGAGTATTTGTAAATCATCCAACTCTTATTCAGATGAATACTCTTGTCAGCTTATATCTATATGCAAATGTTATATGAGCTAAGGCTGAAATACTGTTTGTAGCTTGTAGAGTTTGTACTGCGTAAGTGCATGATAGCATTGGCTAGTAAATGTGTATTTACCAAGTTGGCAGAATACATTTAATTTTGCATGAGGCTGCCCTTACCTGTGCAAAGATATCATTTTATTGTTAGTGCTTGATGGTTGTTTGTTGGTAATTGAGATTTTACATACGAAGAATACAGGCACTTATATTCATTCGTGCATACATTTGAATATGGTAGAACACGTATAAGACGTATATGGGTAGTATGTGCAAGTACGTATACATATAATGTGGTTTCTGGTTTGAAGCGTTCGTTCTTTGAAATGACTTGTGGAAATAAGAAATCCATGTGGAATAAGCTTGTAAATTCTGAGCTAACTGTGTTGCTGCTGTGTTATAAGGAAACTGCTCTTTGTTCATCTCTTCAGTCTTGAATCTCGTGTGTGGAAGAGAGCATCGCATTTGTTGCATGCTGAGCAACGCAATACAAAGCTCTTCGGAACAATTCTCTCGACAACTATTGTACTCTCGCCTACCGACACTGCCAATAAAATACATTTAGTAGTTTTTGTGTATGTATTCAGAGTTAGCTTTGCACACTATACCCAAAGTCAAAGCAAGCTCTTGCAGTTACAGTTTATTTATTATATATTATTATTACAATAAAAGAAATTCTCTGAGAACTCACTCCAAGTTTGGATTACTGTATAAGTAAGCAAATTAGAAACTGTGACAAAGTTGAAAAGGAAAGTTGACTTAGTTTCTGCGTATTAGCAGAAAAGAATTACAAACATGAAGCCGTGCACGATTCTTGTTACAGACACTGAAGGAAATCAGAGCTACGTTGAAAAGGGATTAAGTGCAAACAAAATGGGGTAAGTTCTATGCATTGAAATTCTCCGCATGTAAATCTTATTGTAAGCGACAGTTTTTGGAAAACATGAGAAATAAATTCTAAATACTAATTTTGCAAATCTTTTTGTTTTTATTTACAGAAACAGAAAAGTGTCTTTCTCCCCAACATCTCCGAAACAAAGTTTTCTTAAGATTTTCCATGAAGCCCAAAAGCAAATTGAGCAAATGCTCAAAATTGAAACGAACAAATCTTCAAGTCGTTCTTCGAGCCCCAGTAAAAATAAAAGTGTGAAAAAGTTCAGTGTAGGAAATATGCCAACAATAAATCAAGATGAGATCCAAAGTAGACCAGATACGAAAACTCGAAGAAAAACAGTTAGCGATTTAACGATCACGACCAGACCAAACTCTGCTGCTGCCTCCCAACCAATTAGAATAAGAAAAACTGATTATTATAATGACAAGGCAATTCAACGAGAAAATTTGGAAACCACTCGGTTGACCCAGTTGGTAGCATTGCGAGAAGGTCATCCTGACTTTTGGATTGGTGCTGGTGAGACTCTGGCAGAGGAAGATATCGAAGGCATCTTTGATGTGAATTCTACAATGACCGGATACAAAAAAGAAGCCAAGTCTCTTACGGATTTACCTTCCGAAACTTCATCGAATTATTTTCTCACTGCTGAAAATTCTGACGGAGAGTCCCCACCTCCAAGACCCCCTAAAAAAGGTTCTGTTTCGTCATTACATGTTACATCCTCTGGCCGACGGTTGAGTGACTACGATTTAAAAGTCAGTCCTTGGAAACAATACACTTCCAGCTTCAGCCACCTTTTCGACGAAAAATCATCATCAGCTTGATTTCCCCTGACAAGATTATTTATTATTATTAATACGAGTAAGAACCCAGCAGCCTGCCTTTATTTTTGTCAACCACTATAAGTTTTCAGTTCAAAAGTATATCAATGAATTATTATTGTATTGCAAATGATTTCACTTGCAATCATTTTTTGATTTCACATTCCCATCTTTTGTAAAAAATCCAAAAGCAGTGTTGTTGACTGATACATTCAATAATGAACAAATAAAGAGTCAATTTTGTTACCGAAAAATTAACGTTTGTATTTAAAAATCTTTTTTTCTATATTTCATATAAAAGTATATACTTAGTAATAGCATTTTATTTTAGTATCCTGGAGGTAATGGTCCTCGAACCCAATCTACAATTTGGGTATCACGCCATACATAACCTCCCCTTGGGGTTGCAACATTTTCTGGGAGTAAAGCACACCACGTTGGCGCCACAGCTCCTTCTTCTTCCGTGTACACGCCATTTCCGCCAGTCATATCGGATTTAACCCAACCAGGGTGCACAGAATTAATTACAATGTCATCATGAGGTCTAGTTTCATCGAAAATCCTTTGCTGTATTCTTGACAGGGCGGAAACTCCCACTTTGGACACGACGTAGGGACTGTTGGGCCATCCTTTGGAGCGATGAGTTGCTTCTTGACAAGATCTGTTGATTGACAGCAAAGAAAGTGCAAACTATAAACAACGTAAATAATTATCGCATATATATTCTGAGAACAGAGTACACATATACCTCTACAACTAACTACATACGTGCGCATTACAATTTACATGATATACGAAAAGTATTAAAATAATATGGCATGTATCTGCAATGCTATAAAGGTTGCATAGTTATGTGACAGTGAATGAAGTTGCACTTACATTACGAATTGTCTCATTAAATCGCTCAATTTCTCTTCTGAAAGGTCTTCAGCAGAAAGTTGATTTCTCAAAGCTTCTCCTGCAGGTTCCTTACCATTTATTTTCGATAAGTGACCTTTACATCAGATTGAATTAAAACATAATTGATCGTTAATAATTTTACTCGTGTTTGCTTTGCATGTGTGTAGGTACCTACTGTGGGTACATATAATAATTCTCTCAAATCTGCGTGGTAAAAACAATATCATATAAACATAATAATTTTACTTATATTGAATGAACTGATTTAATTACCTAGTGCACTAGAAACATTAACAACACGTCCATGTGATCTGAGAAGAGAAAATAATTCGTGACACACATTCAAAGTTCCAAAATAATTTGTCCGTAAAGTTTTCTCTGCTTGCACACCTAAAGATTCTCCCTTGTCCTGCCATTACAATAATATGAAATTGTATAATCATTCCTGTTCTTCAAAAATACATAAGCACAAGTGTAAATATTACAGGTATATAGGTAGATTAATGTTTATTGCTTACATTAACGAAGTATGCAATCGCAGCATTGTTAACTAATACATCTATTCCTCCATGAACACTTTCTATTGTATTTTTGAAAGCTTTAATACTATCCTCAGAATCAATATCCAAAATGTGAAATTTGGGTTGTAGGTTTATCTGTAGTAAATGACACAAAGGTATTATTTACACACGTTAACATTTTGTATGGAAAAAGTAAAAATGGTTTTCATGGTATGTACTGTAATAGAACCTTTTCTAGTTGTTTGATTGCCTCTCTACCTCTGTCCACATCTCTGGCAGTCAAGTAAACAATTCCAGGAAATTTTTGACACAAGGCCTTAACAATTTCTAAACCTATGCCTTTATTTCCTCCTGTAACTATTGCTACTTTTTCTCCAATTGTCGAAGCTTTCATGTTCTTGTGTATTTATTTACTTTTTGCATGTATTTAAAATGTATGTAATCCACAATAACTTTTTCACTCTAGTATTTGCTAACTTTTGGTACATGAAGGCGAAATCTGCTGATTTGTTTCCCTCCGATCTGTTCAATTCAACAGCTTATTACATCTTGTTGCGACAACCATACGATGCGTCCTATCCTTGTCTCATCTCAAGTCTCCTGACCAGATGATGAGATGCGTTTGCACAATTTCTGTGTATGAAATGATAAAGACACCCTATGATGATCATGCGAATATCACGCTCCGGTTACTCCAGTCCAGTGTACCTTTACCTATTCAGAACATCAAAAGTAGAACTATAGGTACTAGGTAATACTAGGTATGTAGTATGTGCAACTTTCTATAAAATTGCCATTTAACCCGAATAAATAAATTGGAATACACACAGCAACATCGGAAAAGTAATCGAAAAAGCAAAGATGTGCCTATTTTTGTAAAGTATGGATTATTTTATGTTGAATCATATGTACATACATACATAATACATAGCCAACGCATACTATGAAGAGTTTAGGGTGGGAGGATTTGGAGAATGTATGACTCAATGCAAAGAAAACTCTTAAGTTATCGAATTATTGATAAAACAAAACCATTACTACATAAATTATTATTGCATTGTACAATGCTCCTTTAACTTTTATCTTATTGAGTAGTGAGACTCATTGACTTTTGTAATAAGCTTATTGCTATTTTCATTCATTTTTACAATTTCTGATAAAACTAATTTGATGTCTCTTTCAAGAGTTATTTACCACGGGAGAAGACCCACGGCTACTCCAATTCCTCCTCGATTCACGCCGACAGATTGGTCTAGAAATTCGGCTCAAACTCATTATGAAGCTGAGAACGAGCGAGAAAAAGCGGAGCGACTTTTAGCGGAAAGTCTTCGAGTGACGGATGAGACAAGAGAAATCAGTCAAAAAGCTCAATTGGACATAGACTGGAAATTTAAGCAAAGACTTCGAGACATTGAACAATGGAAAGATGAGTTGGAGAAAAAGTTTACAGACGTCAGTGAAGAAACGGATGATTTGTCAATTTATCTTCTAAGAGTGGGAAACTCTCTAAGTTCTCATGACCCAATTGTTCTGGCCAATAATCAAGTTCTTCAATTAAGGTTTTTACATGCAATATGATTCATAAAGCATTTGTAATTGTAATAATAAGCAAGATAATCAGTGGGGATTGTGTACAAATAGTTTTTGCACAATTGCGTAAAATAAAATATTGTTAACCTTTCACATATCTCTCTAGAGAAGGACGAATGGGGATCGACTTGGTGAATGATGCACCACAAGAAGAGCTGTTGAAAGAAGTAAAACTTATTCAAAGAAACCAAAGCGAATTGCTGAAGACAAGGGAATTGTGCAAAGAGCAATTAAGAATTCTCAGGAAATGCGCGTACAATTTGGACAAAGAACTTAAAGATAAAGCCGCTGCTTTAGAAATTGACAAATTGGCACTTGGATTGGATGAGCATCGTTCCGTAGTTAAAAGCCAATACGCAACTGACTTCAGGTGCGTCATTCATGAATAATACTCAATTCCAACAAAACACTTAAACCTTATTACTCAATGGAATTATTATTTTCACTCATTAATGGAAATTGTTGGTTTATGTGACGCAGTGACTCTTTTCTTCTAAATGTGCATTTATTGTAATAATAGTCACGTCAGCAATGAAGAAGAATGGGAAGCGTTTACAAGAAGGCACAAGTTGGCAGCTGAGACGGCTTTAAAAGCGTCGCAAAGGTTGCGAACAAATATTGACAGTTTGCTAAGAAGAGTTTGTGAGGATTTGCAAACTCAGGTGTGTGCGACTAATGCAGCTTTAGAACGAAGACTCCGAGAATGCATCGACGCTAAAGCCAAACTGGAGATTCAACATGCCGAAGTAAATAGCAAACTTGCTTCATCTTTTATAACCCGTATAGAATGCTTAAGATGTACCTTGGGGCTATGATGTAATTTTGATTGGTACATTAATAAAAAATAACTGTTACGTGTACAAGGTAAAGGTTTTCTAACTATGTTATGTAAAGGTGACAATCAAAGTGAGAGAGATGCAAGATACGATTGATATATTGAAAAAGGCGTTTGACGAAAGAAAGAGCTCTGCTGCTTTGGCTGAGACCAGACTAAGCATTCGTGCAAGACGACCAAACTTGGAACTTGTCAAGTACTTATGCAAATAACATTATAATAATTTATTACCTAAATGCTATTGCTGTAGTTGTGCTGTGTACAATTAGTACTTACAGGTCATTTACACAAGGTCAAAGCCAATACTATACTAATGAGTTTTTGTGCTATGTTTGATTTGTTTGTAGTGATGATTTGCATAGGCGTTTACTGCTCGAAGTAAGAGAAATGTACGCTACAATGGAAAATATCAACAGAAAACACACTGAAGCCAATGCTTTGCTGATCAAATTGCAACGGAGACAATTGGAACTCGAAGACGCAATTAACATTAAAGTTAACACGATTGAAATAGAAGAGACCAAAGTTTTGCCAGTTAGGAGAACCATTAACGTAGAAAAACATTAAAACCTTAAAAATATACAGCTTCTACTAACAATAAGTGTTAGGATGGATTCAGCAGAAACTTTATTACATTCGGACAGACAGCTTTGGCGTATCCATAAAACAACTTCGTTGTTTAATAAGGGGCTGCTAAGGTCTTTGATATCCATTTTTTGTCTGTGTAAACTCGTATTCCTTTTTGTACGTAATTATTGTGTGTGAGAAAATGCAGGATCCTTTATACAGGCACGTTATGCTGAGGATTGAGCGCATTGACTATACGTTGACATAGAGAGTAATAAATAGGACATAATCTGAGACGAGATTCGGTAAAAAATATTTTATTGTTTTCTTAGATGTGAATTTTTCAGGTTCATGGTCCAAAATTCAAAAAAAAAAAGTACATGCTTAACTTGAGAAGTTGAAATGAATATACTAATTAACTTATTTTGACTTTCGATAAAGTTTCCCAGCTATTTTGAAAACTACATAAGCTACAATTAAAGGTAGGCCTAAAATAAAAGTGTAGAGAAATGCGATAACGTCTAAATCTCTTCTTTCAAACCAATTAAGATATGAGTTTTTAGGATGCAGTGGAGATAAATTTTCGTGTCTTATTGCATATTCTATCCAATAGACGGATGTTTCAACAGGGGATGCAGGTCTATCACGGAACATTTTTGACATTCTTTCCATGTTTTGGCGATACCTGCAAAATAAAAAAGACATTTTAAGACTCCTGGCTCTATCATGTAATATGCGTATCGATAGTGTATCAAATAATCGATTTATGTGTATTGACCGTAACATTGTGGTTCAGGACATTTTGTACTTATTTAGGTACAACTAATGAAATTGGTAACTAGTGTTAGCTACAAATGAGAATACACTTACTCTGGATTATGTACCACTGCCGAAACTTTTTCTGTCAGGGTAGTCGTAGATAACTCTTGTCGAGTAGCCAATCGAACACCAACTTTTTCTGTTTCGATTCTATACGCATTGTAGAATTGATCTCCAAACATGGGAAAAGCAATAATCGGCACACCATAGAAAGTTGCTTCTTGAATACTATTTATTCCACAATGGGAGATAAACGCCAATGTTTTCGGATGTTCTGAAACCAAACACATCGAAATAAATGTGAATGAACTTACAATGAATAAGCATGTACACATTCTCAGAAACAATATGAATTTTGTAATCTATGAAACCCGTGTAATGCTATTGCAGTACATGTACCTAAAATTCCCTTTTGGGGGAGCCAAGGAGAAACAAATAGATTATTTGGTTTTCTTGCTTCATCAATTGGTTCCTCCCATTTCCAGAGAAAATGAATTTTTGGGAATTTCTCCATCATGTCGAAAAATGTATTTAACAAGACTGTGGCAAGTTGTTTACTATCAAATGTACTACCAAATGCAATTAGAATGACTCCTTCTTCTGCCTCGTCAATAAATGCTTTCATGTTCTGTAATAAATAATCATAGTAATTTAGTAATTAAATTCTTTTTCATTGATAACCTCATACAGTTCTTGTAAAATTTTACCTAGTACTTAATATTATACAGTATGTTATATAATATAGTACCTTTGGAATGACATCCGATTGCCCCCAGCATGTAAGTCCTCCAATAGAAATCACCATGGGTGGCAAAGATCGTGCAAAATCAGCAGTGAAATGAGAATTGATAAACATAAGACTTGCGTTTCTTTCCATTTCCAGCATACTGGGAATAGTTATGTTAGGAAATCGCTGTGCAAAATTTTCCTCCAGTGCTGGATACACTGTATTATACTTGTAGTAAGCCCACTTGAGAAATACGATGTAATTCTCGACTCGATTGAGAAAAGTCATGGGATAGGTGTAAGGGGCTACTAAATTTGGTATCCACGAAGATTCTGTTGGAACTCCATATATATCTGGATGCCAAGGAAAGATTGTGGTAGCATCTGAAATGATGTACTTTGATTGCTTTTGACTAGCCAACACAAATGCACATTCGGCACACACAGCGTTGATTACAATCAAATCATAAGAATTCTTATAGGCAATGTCGTAAAGGATTGGGTCGCTTTCATACGGCACATCCAGAACTGCTTCGCACGTTTTGAGAGTCCAACGTTCAATGCTTTTCCATAAGTCTGCTTCTTTGTTCTCATCAACGGCCTTTTGTCTATCAGACCGAAGCACATTCGCCATCAAGTCTTCAAGGGATTTGGGAGCAACATCTTGCACTTTAAGACTCTTGTAAGGCTGCTTCTTGTGTGGAGAAAGAAATGTAACGTTGTGGCCACGCTCTGCTAATTCTGTAACTAAAGGCCATATAGACACTTTATGACTGTATGAGTTTCCAGCGAAAAAAAATAAAATGTTGTCGCCACTAGCACTCTGGGACTGAAATTGCAAAGTAACGTAGGCCAGTAAATATAAATACGTCCTCATTTTATAAACAATAATTTTGTATTTAAATAATAACAAATACTTCCATGTAAACTCCGAAAAAAAATTGTGTTGTGAATTCTAAAGTACATGAATTTGGCTGATTACACAAAATGAATTCAACCCAAGTATATATACTAATTCCCTACGCTGAGGCTGAAGTGGCATTAATAAAGATTAAAAACTTTTGATTGACGCATTCCAAGGTTCAGTTATCGGTTATTCCACGTGCAATAAAGTTCGGTACAATTAGTTTGTTTTGCAATTTATACATCGAGAGCATTTCATCATACCAGTGTAGTAGTAACTTCGACTTAGTCAAGTGATTAGGTGACATGTCACATGCACTAAGGTATGTATGTATATTGTATAGACAGTATTAATGATAACAGGATAAAATAAGCAGTCAGTAAATAATTCAGGATTAATTGATTAAACTGTTTAACCTTAATATAATAAGTCATTCTCATGTGACGGCGATAGAATTCTTGAATTCTTTATAAATAATCTGCAATCATTTTCAAAAGGTTTCACATAATAAACTGGTAAGCAATGAACTTGAAACTGCACCTGTGAGGTCATAGTATAAAGTCCAGAACATGCATGGAGGAGCTGTTGAAATCCTTGGCCAGAATTTCTTCCGCGTTTGGTGTAGAATTATTTTACAAAAACGTCTTTGACGAAAAGTTAGAATTGTTCGCATTTAATGATTTTTTTCTTTCTTGCATACATGATGTTACTTATCATACGTATTCCGTATTGGAAATGATAATATTTCAGGTTAGAATACAACTGGCACTTTTAACAGTATCACTTTTCAATCAAGTACAATAGTAAAATTAATACAGTAGTAGGATGAGTGGAATAAGAACTTAAGAAGTGCAATATAATATCTAAAACGGACCATTAACCCAATCCGCGATACGTTTGTCACACCACACATAACCTCCACGAGGTTCTTTAACATTTGGAGGCAAGAGTGCACACCATAATGGGGCTTGGCATCCTGAAAAATATAAACAGAATTTTAGAAACTGCGAGTTAGTAATAACCTATAGTTATAAATACAACCGATTTTCTGATTTTATTTATAATGCAGTATTAGTATTCCATTCATTGTGCAGAAACGAACCTTCATCAACGGTGAGGTTGCCTTTCTGACTGGTCATGTCTGTAATAACATAACCTGGATGAACAGAATTCACCACCCAATCCATTTCAGGAACTTCATCGAACTTTCTCTGCTGCACTCTTGTTAGAGCAGAAATAGCTACCTTTGAAACTGCATAAGTTGAATTGGACCATCCAGCTTCGGTATGTTTTTCTTGTTTAGCCAAGCTGTAAGAATAGTAAAAATTCAACATAGGACACAGATTAATAACACGGGGGTTTAAAAGCATGAAGATTTAATTTACAGAGCATACCTAACAAAATTGTTGACTAGGTCGATGATATCTTGCTGAGTAGCATTTGAAGACGAAAATTTGTTCTTCAATTCTGTTCCTCCAGGTTCGCTCCCATTTATCTGGGATAAATGTCCTGGATTTTTTTTACATGTACAATTATTTTATGTCTAATCTCTAACCATCATTAAAAATAACACTACACACATTATACAATAACAACATACCCATTGAACTGGAAACATTTACCACTCTGGCATGTTTCCGTAGAAGTGGGAACAAAGTATCACATAAGTTCATCGTACCAGTGAAATTCACTCGAATCGTATTTTCAGCCTGTTCACCCTTTGATTCCGTTGCTGCATGCTGAAAAGTATTTTATTACTAATGTTACTAATGTACTTTAAAAAATGTACGTACTTTAAATTTTTTAACAAAAATATCTCGAGCAACTCGAGGCTTGGATGGAAATAAAAATTGTCGCCTTCATTACCTTGTACGCAATAGAAGCATTGTTTATAAGAATGTCCAATCCTCCGTGGGTTTCTTTAATGAAATCTCGAAATCGTTCAATGCTCTCCTTGGAATCAATATCCAGTTGTTGGAATTTGGGGTTTATTCCCATCTGTACAAGAAAAAGATGGTTTATGTCTTTCAATTTCTACGAAGAGAAATCAATCAATTACTTAAAATACTTATGATGTCAAATCGGTAAATACCTTTTCCAGTTCGGAAACTGCAGCTTTTCCTCGTTCCTCATCTCTTGCAGTTAAATAAACGATTCCATCAAATTGTGGGCACAAGTGTTTAACAATGGCCAGCCCAATTCCTTTGTTGGCTCCAGTTACAACAGCTATCTTTTGAGACATTTTCTTCAATCGAGTAATTGATTTATATCCAGGATTTGAAATGCAATCTTGTGTATGAGCTGAAGCACTCTTTTGGAACGCAACGGAAGTTTTCGCTATGACGTCTTCTGGTTTTACGATAAAAGTAAAAATCTCCAACCAAACTGTTGTAGGATCTGTAGGAACGAATAATATTGTTAATTATGTTGAAATGAACATTTGGACTATCAACGGTTACTCAGGTATCAGGTATGGATAAGAATGTTCATTTAAAATATGCTAATTAGCGAACTTTAGCTATACTGCCTAATGAATAGTACTATGTAAAAATTGGAGCATGGGACTGCGAAACCCTTAAATATAAACATGTGTAGCGTACTTACAACGGAGCATTGCGTTATTTTAGTTTTCGCTAAACTACTATCAACTTAATTATTTAATTTGTAATCATTCTTAATTATCTTAATGCATTTTCTGCCATTTACCCCTCCTTTTTGCGAAGGTTCACGTTTGTCCAGGTTTCCAGGTATATCTTTCTATATCGATCCAGTATGTTATATACCCTGATTTCTCCATTAGTTAGGCTAGGCATTATAATAAGGTACACTTTTACTTACCCATATGCAGGCTATGCTAGAATCTGTAACTTAAAAACTTTTATGTGCGTTATATTTAACATTTGCAACTTATTACTGCTTAACTTACAGCATCTCAGCTAGAATCAAACAAGAAATATTTTTTCATGTTTTTGTTTACTTGGAACATTTGCACGTGTGGAAGGGAAGGTTATTAGCGGTGAACGCTTGTATACAACTACAACACATAATGTGTTCATGTTCATGTTATTCATGTTCATGTTCATAATGTTATTACAAGTGTTAAGTGACATGTGCACTAAAGTGCTTGTTAGGTTATGAGACGAGTCGAGTATAGTACGACAGTACGAGTAATTAATGAGTACTGCATACTGTGAGTACATACTCTACATACCCTACTAATACTAACCCTACCCCTTGCACTGAATGGTTATCTTATCAGTGCAGTGCAGTGTTATTAGAGTTGAGCTTTAAGATAACTCTTATGGGAATGGTCTATCTGTCTTTCTTTGAATGCGAATGTGAACGTGAGCGTTCGTTAAACTCACTTACTATATTCAGTATTTTCTGCAACTTTAGAGTACAGTTTTACCAACTGACAAATACATTACGCTACGCTTATTCATTAATTATTATAAAGTTTAAAATAAAGTCAAGCATTTATTGACCATTTTAAAGTCCTATCTTTCCTAGCCCGCAGCCCTGGTCATGAGTTTTTCAGTAAACTTTTCACTATTTTTAAATGGGGGTTTCGCTAGTTTAGCGAAGACTAAAATAACACATGCTCCGTTGTAAGTACACTACATATGTTTATATTTTAGGGTTTCGCAGTCCCATGCTCCAATTTTTACGCACCGACAGTACCGAATTTGATGGACTCTGTATTGAGCTTTAAGTTGGGAGATTTGAGAACTCAACAAGTGACAAGTACCGAATTACCGATTAGGCGATCACTCTTACTACTCTTACCACTTACATTATTTACATCTTACCTGAAGGTCGCAAATTCCGTCACTGCACTTACTGACACTGATGCCGGTTAAGAGTATAATATTCATTCATACTCAACTCAAGGTTAGACTGTTAAGTTGTTACAATTACTGTTTTCACTGTCTAAACGACTTTCACCAACTAAATTCCAATTGACAATCACAATTGACAAAGCTGATTCTAGGATTCCACAAGAAAATAAAACACAAAACTTAACATTGGCGCCCTTTTAGGCATAAGACAAGGAAGCAGAAAGAAGTGAACCAAACCCCGAGGCCGTAATGTAGATGAGACGTGTAGTTTCCGCGTATCAGTAGATGGCTTGGCTGCATATTTTGGTCTTCACCCCCACATGTTGTATCTAAATTTAAATAAACCCCTTTTTGCAAAACGGACACTTTAATATTTATCGAAGCAAACATTTTTGAAATATATTTTTATAATTTAAACAAGGGCGAACTCGAGTGAGTAGTAGTACTACTAGGGAGCTATGTTTAAACCCATTTTCTATTATAATTATCAAAAGCGACACATTTGGGACATTTTGGGTTGATCTGAGACAAAATCGAGGTAATTTTGGGTGTGAGACACATTTGGGTATCCTTGTGTTGACTTTAGTGGTAGCACCACATTATTGTGAGTGGTAGGTTGTTGTATGTTTTGCTGTATGTTGTAGAGGTTGCTGACAAACGCACAGACATGGACAGTCAGACAGACCGACAGGAAAGTAATTCACAATGTTATCTTCGATAAATAATAAATTTAAAAGGTCCGTGTAGGCCGTACTCCGTTCAGGTACCCCAATTGGGAGGATTGCTAACTTATAAGTGCGACTAACTGTAGTGTACTAATACTAACTATTACTAAATATCATTTTCGCTCATTATTACTCTTGGATTGAAACTAGCTTCGTTTCGATTTCAGAAGCGACTCAAAATTTTAGCTTCATATCACGATGTCTGGTTAAAATTATTAGAAAACTTGTCTCGCATAACCCAAAGTTTTGTCTAAAATTTGTTTCATAGCACCCCAAGTTACCCCAAAATCTGCCCTACCAACTACGTCATCGAGGGCCGTCCCAAAATGTGTCTCACGGCACCCCAACTTAATTTGCCCAAACCCACCACTTTTCTATATCCGTTTTAAAACAATTGCGAGGCTTTCAGCGCCTTTATATGAATCAGTCTGCCAGTAGTATGTGAACTTTGTCGACTTGTCTCACATCAACTCACAGTTCGGTCTTACTAATATTTATCGAAGATAAATCTTGTGAATTTGCTTTCCTGTCTGTCTGTCGTGTCTGTACGCGGACAAACTTTGTCTGCAACCTCTACAACATACAACAACATACCAGTGACAACAAGTGTCTCACAACACCCAATATTATCCCGATTTTGTCTCAGATCACCCCAGAATGTCCCAAATGTGTCGCTTTCGATACTTATAATAGAAAATGGGTTTAAATTATAAAAATATATTTCAAATATGTTTGCTTCGATACATATTTAGGCCGTTTTGCAAAAAGGGATTTATTCATATCTCGATATCCGATATGTATCTTGCTTATTTGTCCACAGAGGAGTCCATACCTACACCCAATACCTATACCAAGAATACCAACTGAAGAAGATGCTTAAATGCTTATTACCTGTTATGCAATACGTATCATACAATAAAACCACTTACTTTATAAAGGAGCTTGAGCTATTTATGTATATAACTATATAACATTTATACATAGCACATAGTATAGTGCAACAAACTCACTCAATTCAATGGACAGCACCCGATATCTGACCAGTGGGCTCCAAAAATACCCGACAACTCGATTACGATTTACGAATTTAAACTTCACATGAAAGCGAACCTACCCTAGTCCCGATACCACGAAAACCCGACCCGACTCCGAAATTCATCCAAATCTTTAACCAAATACAAAGAAAAGAGATCCCATGCCATACTACAAGCGAAAACACACTATACTTGATCGTCTCTGTATCTGCTTGCTCAGACGGCCAGTCTGCGAGTGAGCCGAAGTGGGATGCCCATCAAATACTACACGCGAAAAGACCTTATACTGCAAGCGAAAAGACCCGATATTATAAGCGAAAAGACCCGATATTATAAGCGAAAAGACCCGATATTATAAGCGAAAAGACCCGATATTATAAGCGAAAA
>JABASD010001650.1:0-36669 GCA_019776165.1 Pogonognathellus flavescens
ATCTGTGTCATTGTTTTTTCCTTTTTTGCATTTACACGTAAGTGTTTGTGCATGAGAAAGTCAAAGAATTTTGAATTTTTGCGACGTTTTTAATTTTGTCCATTTCATCCGGATGAAATTGTGGTGGATGAAATTCATTTCATCCATTTCATCCATCCAACTATCCGGATAGCTCTGAACCTTGCTCCAAATATATTTTTGCTTTGAGAAATCATCCCTGCATCAAAATTCCTTACACTGATACAGTAAGACAATTGTGTAAATGTAAGTAGTATCTGTACAGTTCTATTATAATAAAAGCATGTCTAAATGTAACTAAATATGTTATGGAAATGTTGATGCTATTCAATCATGCATACGGTAAACCTCTTCCTCGATTTTGTATGTATATGTACAAACATAGACATGGGGAAACTTAGGACAGTTGATAAGAATTACGGAACAGGCACATCAGAATATCATTCAAAATTGGAAACTTGAGTTAGTGCACGTTCTATGTGTTATAGCTACGGTAGGCGTAAACTGAACAGTTGTACTAGGATGATGATATTGTGTGGGGCATTGTGATATAATGTGCAATCTAATGGATACAATTGTTAGCTAGAATTGAGATATCGAGTTTCATTGTGTATATAAATCAAGATTATTGGCGATAGACAACACAAGGAAAGTTACATAAATAACATGAGCATTTCTGGGATCCCCTTTGAATCATAAAAATCTGAGAACAGTATGGAGAGCATTGTACTTAAATTAAATACCTATACAATACATACATTACGTTAAGTTGCATTTCTTGCACCAGTTATGTTATTTCTATGTTTTATGTCATGCTAATGAAATTTTCACTGAACAAACTAACTAATGAGATTATTTACTTCAAATTTAATTTCTACCCACCTATTTTAACTGTAAAAGATAGAGGCAATGTAAATGTGAATAAGCTTCAGGCAAAATTGCGTAAACGTCATAGATATTTCAGTTGACTTTGTCTGCACAGAAGATCAATCCATTACCAATGCAAGATTTTGGAGGGTAGAAAAATCTGTCGTAAAATTTATATATGTTGCACATTCATTATGATTGCTGCCACTAGGCATTTGATTCACTTGACTTGATTCAGGACCCACTTCTTTCACCCAGTCCTTTCTTACATTGGCTACATTACATTTTATTTCATTTCAGCTTTGTTCACTTGAATTCAACAGGTTCGCAAATCAGAAATTGCAGAATCGACATTTTTCTTAGCAACGTACGTAATAATATTTTTCTCGTGGTTAGGGTTAGTCTTGGTTGACTTAGGCTTAAATCTTGTCCTCACGCTACTCTACGCTTTATGATTATTGTTCAGCAGGGCAGATTCTTCAACAGTCTTCGTGTGAAGGACTTGGTCAAAATAAACCTAAGTCATTTGATTACCTTGCTTTAATTATGATATTAAATACATTCATTAACCATTTTACATTATTTTCTGAGAGAAACCCTGGATCTATCAACAAATGATTATTAAGTACAAAATTCAAGCATGGAAATATAACTGTATGGTGTATGCTTAAATACATAATCATTATTGATTGTAAAATAAATGCATTGTCGATAAATTGCGTAACACCTAGAGATTTATAGATTTGTAAGGCCAAGGCTGCGGCTGTATGGAAGTCGTACAGTAAACTACGATCGTATGCAAACTCCATAGATGCAGAACAGAACATGGACACTGAGCTTTAGACTCCTTTAATAACAAACCTATATACAAAATAAAGAATCCTCTGTATTATGGTTTCACTCTCTTTGCCCTACTTCTTAATTCGATCCATGTACTACTAGTATAATATGCAAGTCATACGCGTAGTGTACTGTTTGCATGATTGTATGTTTATGTGACAAGTATGCAGAAAAACACGTTAATTGGGCCGTGGCATCCATTGTAGTCAAGTTAGAAAATAAGCCGGAAGCCCCGTCAGTGCAAAGGTGTAGGTAACACAACATTATTATGTTTTGCGTGTGTAAATGGCTCAGCTTATTGTACGTGAAGTAACGTAACATGATTTGTATTAAGATTTTATCGATTTTGTCATTTAACACTCATAAAGTAGGCTTGAGTCTTGACCTAACAGAAATGACAATTCTCTTTTTGTGTTACAAGTTACAACTTCAATAATTAGTACCTACCGTTTTTTGTGATACATATTTTTGATTTAATATTCAGCGCTGGAAAACCTATCATTGAAAACCCATCAACATCCTTCTACATGGATTTTGTACTAACACATAGCTAGGTACTTACTATCAACATATTGCCGAAAACTGGTAGTAATCTGTCTGAGAAAGATATGGGAAAAGCTTTCTTCCAGTATTCAAGTACTATTCATATAATATTATAAGGTACGATATGATAATGATAATGTTAACATATTTTTAATATCAGACTTGCGCAAATACAGACACGTTGTCCATATCGGTAGACATTACAGCAGTGCAGTGAGATTATTATGTCTGTGCGTGGTAGTTATTGTGTGTAAATTAAATGAAATACGCAAGCATACAGACTAATATTTAGTAATTTCCGACACGGAATAAGTAAGTATATGCTACTATGTATTAGGTATGTGTCTACATGTACGATTTCGTCTGTCTGGAAGTGTAACGCTCGGAACTCGATTGCTCATTCAGGACTGGTACAATTCGCAGACGATTTTTTACTGTTAATGGCAGAAATGACCTCTCTTCACAGTCAAATCAAAATTATCTTTCTTTTATCATTGAATTGGACCTACAATACGATCACAATGTTTGTCTGCATTTTGCATTTGCATCCACATATGCAGTAATATCAGGGCCGTTTCCCAATCACAACATGATAATCATGCAGTCTGGACCAGAATTATTATAACATTTAAATAATTAGGTAATTAGTACATTTCGCCCATAAAAGAAAAATCGACTTGTTCCATTTTTCGCCATAAGATCGTGCTAAAAAATCCTTCAGTTCTACTTACAGTGTGTTGTTTGTGCATATCAATTTTATTTGTAAGTATCAAGCGTATTTGACGCTAGTGGTACGTGAGACAGAATGAGACGTGTACGTGCAGCATTCAACAGTGAATATTGAATAGAAATATACAATGGAAAGGAATAATAAAATGTGTGTCTGTAGATTCATATTTAAGCCACACATAGAGTGGCATCGCTAACACGATGGTGTACAGGCGACCAGCATAACACAGAGAAGTGATTTCCTTTACTTATTATCTTTCTGTATAAAGTAAGATTGAGAAAGAAAACCTGAAAAGTGCAAATGCACATGCACTCAAATATGCTGACTTGCAGTACTTTGATCTGAACGCAACATCGCCCCACCACCATATACCACACATACTAAACCATCATAAAGCAGTGCCACTATATACATTTTATATATACTTTGATAACCGAGGACAGAACAAAAAGAAAAGTGTTATTGATTCTTGCTATATTTCCCTACTTGTTTCCGTTTCAATTTGTAAACAGACCATAAGATGTTTCTGATTCACAGATTAAAGACACAAGCAGCAGAAAGAAAAAAACTGTGTGATTTATCGATATTTACTTCAGCATTATACATCCCTATATAGCTTTGACATTATTATTCTTAACTGTAAGTGAGTGCAATTGGTACTACGATGCATTGTAATGGCAAAATGACTGCAATGAGAAGAGAAAGCCAAACTGGAAGTTTTGTGTGCGATAAAATGTTAAGTTAATGGTTTACTACGGTATTCAAGCAACAGGAGAGGAACGATTGCTAGGAAGATGAATAGAAGGAATTGTGAGAAAAGTGGATGGCATGAGCCGTTGAGTGGAGAAGACTTGTCTGTGAGTGAATTTGTGAGAAAGTGAGTCTAAGAAATGTTAAGGGTCATAAGATAGGAAGTTGTAGGAAATAATGGAGCCAAATCGAATGATAATGCTAATGAGAATGGAGCAATTGATGAGAGCGAGAATTTGGTTGTAATAGTCTTCCATGGAACATTTAGCTGTTGGGACTGAAGAAGAGGAAGACTTGGATTGGATGTTGATGCAGTCGGGCAATTTAGTTCGTCGAGATTAGAGATTGTGTGCATTGTAATTTGTGGAGGTGCGTTGTATGAGTTGAGATTGTTGAGAAGAGTTGAGTTGACTGACGAGGAGGAAAGGAATCCGGGTGTTCTGGGCGTGTTTGCACCGACGTGCTCCCGCCTATGACTGGACTCTCCTTCCCCATTGCCTGCCTGTCCGTATCTGCCTCCTCTCTTTCTCTCGCTCTCTCTCCAGCTTCCAGCATCAACTTAATCCTAACAATATTAGATGTGTAGTAGCAGCTTCAGTGGCAGTAGCTACTACATTACATACCTACTCTGTTCTACGACCACCTTATAATATTCTACGACACAATACACTGTAGCTACTAAAGCTAGAGCAATCCTGTATGTACTTTGTTCCTGTTTTATGTACAGAAAGAAGAGAGAGAAGAAGAGACGATACGTTTGTATGTAATATTGTGCTCCATACGACTACGACTACCCTACCACTGCAATTTGCTACTTTGGTTGCTGGAGTCAAGCTTTAAGCTGCTGCTGGGCTACAATACATTTGTACACGACTACCTTTGCTTATTCTATATCCAGTTTCATACGCTATAGCTAATGTTATGTAACATTATGCATTTGCAATGTGTTTCTCTACGCTATGTGTATGTATCTCTTCTAAAGCCCGAAGCCGAACTTGGCTCTCCTCGTCATCCAGAACTCCTTCCCACTCTCAGTCGTCCTATATAAATATGCCAGCTTTTCTTTTCTGGTGCACACACGTTGTTTGCAATCCTGTTCAGAATCATCATCCTCATCATCTGCCAAACTACCACTAAATACACTTACTGCAGCAGTGACAACTTCAGTTTTTCTCAAAAAACACCGATTTCTTAATTTCTGTGTAATTAATTTCCAAACACTGTTGCATTGCTATTTCAGTCTCTCTACTACTACTGTCTCTCTAGGTACCTGAGTGGCTATGAACAAATCTTAAGAATAAATTCTTTAATCATCAGTTCTTATCTTGTGGTGCACATTTTTATTCTCGAAGCACATAAATACAACGTACTCATTAATAATTTGCTGATTGACAGTTGCAATGAACTGAGTCGTAAACTGCAAGCGTTGTGTTTCTTCTAAATGAATTGATACGAGGTAATGAATTGCAGTAGACTCTCGTGACTATACAGACAGTGCATACATTTCCTGTTGATCGTGCAGATTTTCTTTTAGTGTCTATGATTGCTAAACGTTCTCAATCGAAAGTGAAAACTTACAAAATAAGCAAACTGTGTCTGGAAATAGTGAGAGTGACTTTCACTCATTCCGCATTTTAAATACAAACGTAAGTACCTTCATGTTTACATTTTCTATTAAGGGTGGTTGTTAATGATACACAATAGAGCAGTTGGACTTTATAAAACCTGCAGAATCTTAATGTATTAATAATTCACTTGGGTTTTATTTTTTTGTATGCAGTGGTGCAGATACAGCGTTGATAAAAATGGGAGGAGAAAGAGCAGAATTAGCCGGTGGTGACGATGAAACGTACGTTCAAGTTCAAGCAAGTGTAATTGATAATCCAGAGGCTACCTATGTAAATGAATTTGACCATGGCTTCTTTGACCCGCATGGACAAAATTGCGCTCAGCAGCAGTTTGATGCGACTGGTCATCTGCCCTCGCATTCACCCCATTCAACGACGATGCACATCGACAGTGGCGGTCAAAACACGATCATCATGAATGGAAACGGACATATTTTACCTGACTCGATTCCACCACCTCAGCTGCAAAACGGCGTACCTCCTCCACACTCAGGTATTGTTTATCAAAATTCCTCTTGTGACATGCAAACAACAAGGCAGCAATTCGGCAGTATTAAGGCATCGGCGAGTCCTAACACTCCACCTGACACACCTGAGTCATCATACGGTACGACTGTTCCTAATTCTCAGGTTCATACACCTCACACCCCGATTAGCAATGAATGTGCACGAAACCACCTCATGATGGAAGACGGGTGGCAATCTCATAGATACATACAAGCAGAAGCAGCTTTAGATTTAAGGAGTCAATGTGGCACAGACACAGCCGATGCTTTTTGGCAAGGACGGAAGTTTGAATATTCGAGTAGTTCCATGCACGGCTTTCTCTCACCCCAACCAAATCACCAGCATCATATTCGTTCTCATTCGCGTTCTCAGAGTCTTGACGGAAGAGAAACAGGCTTCACGGTTAGCGGTCCATCAGATATCAGCGATGAAATTCTCATTACTCTTCCTGTGCGGGAACTGAATAAAAAACTCCATGGCTTCCCACGTGAAGTAGTAGTCCGGTTGAAGCAGAAACGGAGAACACTGAAGAATCGGGGCTATGCTCAGAATTGCAGAACGAAACGATTGAATCAAAGGCATCAACTGGAAGATACGAATCGGAGACTTGTCAAGGAGATCCAAAGACAAAATCATGACATCAGCAGAATGAAACATGAACTGCACCGAATTACACAAGAGAAAAACATGTTTAAAGAAAAGTTTGAAATGGTACACAAGAATTATATCCTGCAACGTAATTCCAATGTTAATTCTTCAGTTCAATTTCAGAATTCCCTAATGAATGGAGCTAACAATCAA
Organism: Pogonognathellus flavescens; assembly: GCA_019776165.1. Taxonomy (NCBI): domain Eukaryota; kingdom Metazoa; phylum Arthropoda; class Collembola; order Entomobryomorpha; family Tomoceridae; genus Pogonognathellus; species Pogonognathellus flavescens. The sequence goes on from JABASD010001650.1 coordinate 6,685, forward strand.
AATAATTCGAGTCAGAATGGAAACTCCGGAGCTCATCCCATTCAGCACCTTCATAACAATGCCCCACGTCTCCCAGCTAATTATGTCCATTCCAATGTTCCGAGTCAAAATCTTCCTCATAATCAATTTCAGATTAGTCTCAGTCATAATCGTCAAGGCTCAGAGGGTTCTCTATCTTCCGCAAATCGTACAAGTAACTCGAGCTCTCCCGAACAACTCTACTAGTAATATTTGTAAGCAAGAGAAAAGTTTCAACCTTTATTCACCGAATCTTCTCACACGCTTTATATACCCCGGCTACCATTTACCATTTAAGCTAATTTGTGTATAAGTACATACATGGGATGCTACTACTAATTACTGTACAAGTTTTACTGTAAAGGGGTAAGAAACATTTACGTATGATAAAAGCTCAAATCTCGATCGCAAATTTTGTGGGTAATTGCATTGTAAGTTTACTGAAATCCCTTTGATCATCCTTGAGGTTTCCTAGCATGTACTACTAGAAGTGTAAATATTGTGAATCTTATGATGGGAAATTATTTATTTTCTATGCTAATATTTACCTTACCTATAAGTATACATATAACCTACAGATACACCGGTGAATACTAATAATAGCCAATAATTACTGTGTGTAAATAACTATTTAAAACATTACTACATTCGTTATAGATTACTGGTACATTCTATGCTAAAATGATGTCATAAATAAGTTACCTATAAATGATAGGATAGAAGAGTTATGGTAATTTTACAATAATAAGTAGCATTTTACGGCTTTCAGCGTATAACTTAGCAGAAAACAGATTCTAAGTGAGCTAATAAGGTAAAAATAAATAGCACTAATGTAAATCCATTAAGAGTCAACTTCCGCAAATGTTTTCTTAATTTCCTTCCTACATCGTACCTTAAACACAAAACGTAGTAAGCGCTAACATCGAGATTACATGAAATATTATGAAAATTTTTGACAGCTTATATGACTTCTTTTGATAAGAAGACTCACGCGAAAGAAAATGAATGCATTGACCTTTTGAATACAATTTCCTAGTTGTAAAAAAAGGTAAATGTAACACTTACATATAATTAGTTGTTTCCCCTTTTCTACCTTGTAAAAAACCCAATATAAGTACTTCGCCAGGTTTCCAAAATAACTAGCGACAAACCAGAGTGAATTTTAGTGCCATATAAGTACGATACGTGTGTATAGATTATTCATACATAAAAATCTACTTTATACTGTACAATAAATATTAAATAGCAAACCCGGCTGGTAGTATGTTACTTTCATTATTGACATTCGTAATGATTTAAGTCAGTACAACTACAACATACACTGTATGGTTACCATTGCATTAGTTAAGTTGTAGAAAGATATTTATGAGCTAGTGCTTCTGTAAGGAAATATGGAGAGATGTACAAATGTAGATATACAGGGACAGGGGTAAAGTGGACATTCCTATAGAGAGTCCTATGTTTAGAGTTGAAAGTAAGAGTGCGTCAAAACAGAATCTATATAGGTTGCTGTATATAAGTATCTTTGTAAATAAGTTCAGTACATAGGAATGTATTATTTCCACAAAGGAAAGAAAGGCACATAAAAAGTTCTACACAGCATTTCATTGTACAGTACTAGCTTTGTGTTTTTTCTATACATTCTGTTTAATACACAAATAATATTATACGTATATAGTAGTAGTATCTCTTTACTTTCGGGGGTACAACATAAAACATCTACTACTACTGGTTTGCATTTGTGTTCTTAAGTACACCACATTATGTATCTTTATCAACTTACAGTACACGGTGTATGTACACATTCTCAATAGCAGCAAAGTTTGTGTGCAGTGTGCACCAGTAATAGTCAAAGTATGTGGAAGCATAATGTGGATGAAGTTAAGACTAATCTCTAAAGTTGTACGACTTCTTTCTGGTTTCCTTATCCTGTGCTGGAGTAGGTAATAATAATATTACAGTTTGCGTTTGTAAATAGTATGTTTGCATTTTTAGTAGTAAGTCGTTGTATACCTAAGTGCGTAAATCTAGTAGAAAAGTTCAAGCTACATACTTGAACATCAACAGAACACAAGATAATATAAACATTGCAAAAAAGTTAAGTCAAGCCGGCTGAGCTTAACCGAACCAAAGTTGAGTTTCGATACAAGTATTTGCTATAGGAGTTTCCCTGTTACTTATGTAGAATATTTTTAATTCAGTTACTTAAAAAACTATTTACAAATACAACACAACAACAATTATGTACATGTACAGGACATCATTCATGTAAACGTAAATAATTTTGTCACAGTCAGACCACAACCAGACAAAATCATTAAATTAACACGATTCATCACAATCTATCTCCCTCTCTCTCTCATGACTAATATTTGCCATCATCACTTGCTAATTGCTAATGAAAACTTCAAAGATTATGTCCAGTGTATCGCTAATGTCATATCAATATCTTGCTTCACTCCAGGCATATATTATAATTACTCTATAAGGGCGTTTTACGATTCAACACACAAAACTCATCTCTCTTTCCTAAAATTGGTTATTTGCTTGTCACTTTATACTTTAAACAGAGAATCTTTCATAAGCTACGGTAAGAAGTTCCTGCTTATCAGAATATCGTAGATAATTTTTTCCAAGTGCTTTTTGCACATTTAAATAGGTTTGTGTGTGTACTACCTTTATTTCTTGAGGAACGAATGCGAGGGAATTATTCATATACAGATAAATTACAGATTACAAAGAATCTAGTCAGTAGGGAACTGGAATTGGGAAGTAGCTACAGTTAGATTTGCATGGAACAGTTGTAAATAAAATGTGTCATCATTTAAATTGCGATGAAGTAAGTCAATGCAGTGAATTGGATGAAACAGAAGCTCTTTGTGTGGGATTTGTAGCGAGAATAATGATTTGTCTTGTCAAGTGATGTCAGAAGGTATTTAGGTCTTTGACTTCACACACGGAGTTGTATGGGGTGAATGGAAAATCAGTTGTGTGATGCTGATAATAGTAAATGTGTGATGTGGCCTAGCGCGGATTGTGTGTTGGGAATAGAAAGGAAGACGATGATAATGGGGATGAAACATTTTGTATTCAGCTCACGCATTTCACTGTACAAGCAAACTGCTGAACACATCTCATGCTTTACAATAAATGTCTTTGCTGACCACCACCACTACTGGAACTCTTCTGTTTACTCTCAATGTATGTACTGCACTGCGTAGCCCGGTTAATATTGCCGGAGCATCATTCTGTTGTGTTATTGTGGGAATAGATGGGTTTTAGTGAAAATAACCATGAGTGCTCTGTGTCCATGTTCCAAATAATTCAATTTAGATGTGTGGGAGGATAACAAGTGTAGATCCAGACAGCTAGCTACTATTTAATTTACTTACAATTCTATAGGTAGTTACATTTGCCAATTTTAATGCTGAATTATAATTAAGTTAATTCATTTGAAAGGGTTTTACTTGAATGAGACAATCATTGAATGAGTGTGGAAGTGTGGATTTTGCCAGAATGCAGATTATTTTTATCGTTCATAGGGGTAAAAAGAATGAAAGGAATGTTCAGATGAGAATCGATAGTGTACGAGGGGATGAAACTAAACTAGGTGTGTATAGTGTGTATTTAGGTAGGATGGTTTACACTTAATTTTGTAATGACCTCGTCAGCTCCCAAAGAATACAATGTCTCAAATGTTCAATACTAGTACTTATGTAGGTTTGCATTGTTTAAATATCTGCAAAATTACATTATGTAATTTTTTCTTGCTTAAATGTAGTGGTTATAGGCTGCTAAGATAGGTATTAGGTACAGTAGGTAGGTACTATTACTATTTTATGCAATTGCTGTGAATGGACACAATACAAATATCATGTACATACCTTGGTACTGTAAAACTAAATTGGCAACAATTTTCATTCGTTTTTTTGTAAACTCACACGTTAAGCGTCATTTGTCAAAGCTTTGATTATATACACCTAAACACTATAAATAAAGCAGATAGAAACGTGCTACGTAGTTTATGTAAGTTGGGTTTAAGTTTCCGTAAAATGTAAACAAGAATTAAAATTACCTTTTAAATATGTATCACGGTTTTTAAGGAAGGTGTGAAATTAACAGTGTAACTTAACTATGCACTGTCTTAAACTACAATTAGTCACATGCATAATAAGATAAATACTACTGCACACGGCTTATGTATACAGGGTCTCTACGTGTAGGTAGATGTGTAGGAATACGTGCTCATTTATATAAGCTATTCTGCTTGAGCTACAAAAATAGAATTTCGTATCGGTACGACTTACATATCGGTACAATTTACATGACTAAATTTAAACCGACCGAAAGTAAATGAATTTCGGACAAAATTTGCAAATTCTTATTCATGATTCCCGAGAGCGATTTCACTACGAGTACTTACTTTTGCTTGTTGTGTATGTATTTCTGGAGGGTGAATGAAATTATTCTTTTCTTTCGTTAGATTATAATTTGCGTGAATTACTTTTATGCAGACTGATGAAATAATTCTTACTTTAGGGTAATCATTATTTATGCATACTACCATCCGGGGTGTATATACCTAGTACCTACTTATAAAACTTAGAAATAATCGCAATAATTTACATCTTTTAGATAAAGCCCCTTACATACAAAATCAAAAAGTTAATTTTAAAACACGATGACACATGTGGACACATATTCCGGTATATTTCATCTTTGATATAGCCCTATAACGCACGCAAACACTGCTAGGACATTTGTAGTATTTTTATTGTTTCTGTCATCCAACACTTTGTAGAAGTTGAGCCAGCAAAATGTTATTAAACAAAAATGTGTTCTAAACTGTAATTGTTACAACTAAAAGTAAATGCAGATAACTTGGTCCTTTTGGCTGCTATTATGAATATTTGTTAGTTTGCAATGCATATGGCGAGTTTTGACTGTATGTGTAATATAGCAATAGAGTGGGGAAATACATTTTGTACAATAGCTTTGATTTGTAACCTGTTACTTACAGTATAAATACTGTAATATTATTATACATACAACATAATATTATGTAATAACTATGAAAGATGTTTTTCAAGTGCTTTAATATTTTGGCTTTAACGTTAATCTGTACTTAATGAATGTGTATTAGTTCTATAGGTATAAAATGTTACTTTCCTAATACTTACATTAAACATTGTATTTACAACTGTAAAATAAACTACATATATATGTCTTAATGGTAAAATGTCGTCATGTAGAAAGGTAATAAAAAGTTATTCGGGAAACAAAATAAAGTGTAACATAAATATATGGAATGTATATTGTACTGTACTTATATCTGTACAAGTTACGTTTAGCTGTAAGTAAATCGAACTACCCCAAGTTATGCCGAAATGTTGTCAATAGGTAAACTACATAGAGAACTACAATTTGTAGTCTTGCCGTCATTATTGCTGACTGTTAATATTTAAGTGTTACATTCTGCCAGTGCCAATAGAACTATAAATAGCGTAGTTAATAGTTTTAAGTGTAATAATAATTATTATTATTGTTTAGAACTACATGGGAGTATACAATTTTAAATTTTCATTTTAGTACTTGATTTTAGCTGTAGAAAATCTAGTTCATATAAGTTGGTGACTAATTTATCTTTACGTTAAGTTTAACTTCTGAGTCCAACAAAAGATGTTCATTGTAATTTTATTCACAATACTTATGTTCATTTGTATTTATAGTTTGCAATTTTATGGGCTATTATGTTTACACATGTAGATTGTTAGTTCTAGTTGTATTGAGTTTCTTATTGTACGATTACTTTGTTATAAAATTCTTTGCTCTCAACATCAAAAGGAAATCTCAAGTCTGCTGTTACGAATTATGATAGACTTTACAAATGATTTTAATTTGTAACACAGCGCTCTCATTGACATAATATTGTAAAAGTATTCTACACACCTAGTTCGATAAGTTTTGAATTACAGAGTTCATTGATGTTATCTTGTGTAACTTATGTGATCGAAAATTAATTAAATAAATAAATGCACGAAACTAAAGTATACTCTTATCAAAAGCTATCAAGCATTACACGTGTCTCGTAGCAGCTGCATTTAGTAGTAACAATTTCCTCTATGTACCTACTAAAAAAATAGCATAATAATAAGTATCTCATATCTCATATAAAGCTACAAATGCATCAATATAATTCTTAGGAACACACTCGAACTTTAATTATGCCTGATGCAACTCTGCCTACAGATAGAAACAATTGACCGTATATAAATAGCATTTTGTAATACATGACTCAATTACATTTGAGCTTTATTCATCCCACCATCATCAGTCACTGTCATTGTCATTGGTCCAAACCAAGTACCTGCTATATTGGTAGTATATATAGATTAGATTTCAGGGATCAGAATAATAATATTAATAGTTCAGAGTAAAAGCAACAGGGTAATTTTGTTAAACAATCACAAAATCACATCGTAATTTATTTATTTACTGTAGTTATTTAATTGTCTTGCTACAACTAAACCTACTACTTATGTATGAAATATTATTATAGAAAAGTTCAATTAAATTTGTTCACTGTTATATCAACATAATATTATCAATCATGAAGTAATAGCTCTTGCTGCACAAATATCGGCAAGTACATCCGCAAAAATGAAAGGTGCATGCATATATTGAATCTTTTAACATGCCACCGTAATTAAAAGCTCATTATCTTACTGTAATTAAGTTTGCTGCGGAAATGACGGTCCAGTATATTTTTAAGTATAATTAATAATTGATTTGACCCATTAACCCAAGAAAAATGATTGACTCAAATGACCCCAATTCAGATGACAACCGTGCCCTGCATGTAGATTGTAGATAAATGAATGGTGCACTTTAGGAGTATCTCTGAAAGGATTTTAATTCCAAGAGGATCCACTTACATTAATATACGGAAAAGCTTGAAGATTAATACACCGACCAAATGCACACCAACGATTAAATTGTGTCAATTCTCAGTTGTCAAAACAAAGCATAAAAAATTATTACATCAAAGCTCACAATATCATAACTTTGTTTCAGTTTGAAATGATAAGAGACTGCATCAAACTAGGAGTGACACTTATCCCCATCCACTGGAAATTCGACCCTCACGACCTTATCATGGGATACACCATACACCTGTTCACTTCATAATATTTAGTCATACAAAAATACAAATGCATATTTGGTCATAAACATTAAAGAGGTAAGTACGTAAGCATTTGGAGTATGGTACTAATAATTCATCACATGCATTAATCGTTTTAAGCTTATCAATCTCTGCAAAAAGGTCAACTTATCTGTATGTAATAAAATTGAGAGCATTTCTACCCTTCACATGAGGTATATTCCCAATCGACAAAGTACAGATAACTATGTGTTCATTAGCAAACTTGTAACAAATCGTTTGTAACAAATAACTTTGTTGCATGTACAAGAAATGAGCTTGTCGTATGATAATGCAACAACTTTTACCCACTTACTGTCACGTTCACCACAATACTTTTACAAACTGTGACATTCACGTTGAGATACCTTTGGCAGCCAATTATACATCGATCCAATTTCATGTAACATAAAAAGCTTACTTTTTCCTACAATTTCATACTTCTGTCACAGAATTTTGGTCCAGACCCAAAAACATGTCATTTAACGATCGCTTCCCTCATCTCATGTCTTAATTTTCTATGTTTCATTTCATTATCCATATTGACGTATATACAACGAAGGAAATTAAACCAAACGTTACATTGATACGTGTCAATTTCATGTATGTATGTAAAGAACAAGCAGGAACACGCAGTTAGCAACAAAAAAGTTCACAGTTTGAATAAAAATGAAATATTAGTTTGACATTTACTTACGTAGTTACAGATTCCACTCAATTCAACGATGCGGTATTAAACAAGCAAATCAGGTTGAATGGAACACACAGTGAAATTTTATTATCATCCACTTCACATTTAGATAAGCATGGAAATCATAAAGCTTAATACTTATATCTGTAAATGCATCAATGCAACGTGCAGAAGAAGCTGTAACACTAGTTTCCCTAGAATCATTGCAAATTGAATGTTTCTAAAGTTAAATGCAATGAGAGAAAACGTTATAGGTTATCTCTAGCTTGCTGACCTCATGTATCCTTTCATGTATTCCTGCTGCACTTTAATCTGTCACGTGTAATGTAATAAATAAATAACTTAATTATATCACTTCATCCAATGCACTTGATATAATTTAATACATTGTATCAATCAATTACTAATCCAAAAGTTTCCCTAATATTATATACTTCCAATGTTGTATTGTATAACTCATTACATTCGTATCAGTCAAGTTTATACTAACTAGGAAGGTTATTTTATTTTGCATTTAATTTAATTGCACTAAATACCCATCCTCTACTGTATGTATATCCTTGAAATCGACTCAATGAATCCACAGGATGTAATATGTATCCATTTACTCACAGTTTATTTTATAACATAGTAGTTTCATGTGTATCCATACTTTGTACATCCATTTTTTTAATTGTGCAACATAATTTATAAACATTACCCTGTGATATGTCCATCATTACTTTCATATCAATTCTTAAATCGAAAAATCATGTATGTTTATACATACTATATAGTTCCACAGTTTTTGCATCTACTTATAATTCATACATTCGTGTAGGTATAGAACGAGTAATAAATAAAGTACATGCGAAATACATGCATTGTTACCTATAAGTAAAAGCTACGTATAAAAAACTGGAGATATGGATACATTACTTACATGATCACATCACACATTTCATTCAATCCAAGTAAATCCATCCATCCGACTCATAACATCATTGATCAACTGAGCTGAGCAACTGAACCAATTCAACCCCAAGAAGAAGTCAAAGTCAATGCAGCGCTCATTGCACTAGTCATATTTTGCTGACTATACTGATTTGGGGCAAAAAACACAATGTCAGCTCAGGAAAGACAACTTGCTTGCACTATCTCTCCATTCTACGTGTAAATGAAACGATATGCTGTCCAAAATACTATACATACATTTAAACGCAGGAAATCAATAGCTTATATTCCGATTGCGATTGCCGGAAATTTTTCAATAGAGGCACTAAAAAACGTCTCAACGCATGGGAAGATATTGTAGACAATGGATGTTGCTTTGCCTTTGTATTTAGTAAGTAAAGCGTATTTAGTAAGTTATGAATTCAATAAGAAATACACTTCACGCTAATTTAGCTCATTGTTCAAATAACATTTCTACTGACAATTGTGTTCATTTGTCTGTAATTTAACTTAATGTATGCCATGCCAGATCTTGGGGCTATTCGAGCGTGTGAAATCTGTGAAATGAAGAGCCAGCGAAATTATTTGGGGCAGGTAGACACGTATGACACATGTCTTGTACAATGAAAGGGTTGAAAATTGTAAAGATCTGATCATCCTTTAAGATATGGCAGTTTTCTATTTATGCAATATTAAAAAATCGTTTTCTCACAGGAAAGTACATTTTATCTACAGGGACGTTTCAACGATTATATAAGTAAAGAATTAGCATATTGGTTCATTAGGCACGTTCGTATTAATAATGAGCAGAAATACTTTGCTTTGTAACAAAAAGCTGTGTGTGTTATGTAATGTTAACTGGAAGGATTGGATGACGACTCTCTTTAACGGAAGGATTGACAGACAGCCTGGGATCATTGGTAACAAAGTAGTAGTGATGAGAATGAGGATGTTTCCAGAGAAGAATGCCGTGCTCTATCTTGCTCTTGTATCATCAAACCACCTCATCTTCTACAGCTCCATGCGACCGTTCAAGAAGATCCTCGTGATGTTCTATACTTTATACAATTCCTCTCTAAGGGCCAACACTTGCTCTAGATGACTCACATATGGTGTGCTTATAAGCAAGCTAGCACATTAAATCGTCATAAAATAAAACTATATCCATAAGCGGGCTTTATACGAAGGTATATACGCATACGCATACACATGAAATGTTCGGGTGATTCTTAGTATACGTATGGCTTTCTTTTCCGGATTTGTGGCACTTTCCGTTTATATGTTGCTTCGGGGGTACATTAAGGACAAAACCAGAGGGATTGATCTCATCGTCGGTGCAACAAAATAATACAATGTGCAATTCACTTGAAAACGCTCGTAAAATCATATCTTCCATCAGTAAATGACAAAAGCCAACAAAATAATGTAGCCAACTGTCTTTCCTTTGTACTAAATGAATTTTTCCAAACCAGTGCCTATTATTTCTGTCTATCAAGTATAGATTGATTTTACAAATTCAGTTTGTGTTTCAATTTTACTTTCATAATTAGCAACAGCCATGAGATGGAATATGGAAGTTAAAGTTGTTGCAATTTTCATGGTATGATAATTGAGTAAAAATTTTGTCACAAGAGCATTTTACTGAAGTTCATTACTGATGTGTAGTATAATAATCGAAACTTTAGGATTATTATGGTTAGTCCTTTTTATTGGTTATTCTTTGCCTTTATGTGTGCAGCCGCATCAATACGAGTGCAGAAGTCGATTTTACTGTGATAAAAATAAAACAAAAGTAAATTATGTTGGTGAGCAAAGTATGAAACAAACTGGTGCTGCGGACGTGAAAGGATTTTTCATTGTTCCTCCTTTTGTAAAGATGAAAGATTTAGGTTGCTTTAGTTTAAATTTGGCAGTACGAGTAGTCTTTGGAGTTAGAATAGAATGCTTTTATTTTTGTATTACTACATGTATAGCTTAGCCATGTCTGTAACTTTGATATCGAAGAGAGTGATCGTCAAGTGAAAGAAATCAATAAATTTCGGCATTGAGATTCGACTCACATAAAATCAAGTGATACTTCAGCTCTGCCTTAAAATCTACTAAAACTTCTCCATGATGTAATAAACTCCATAACGTAAATCCACATGCATCTGACATATCTCCGGTACAACTCATATTCAAATGTTTTTACTATTAGGTGCATGTTTTACAAAAGCTCTAATTTTAACACAATTACTTTACAATCAAAAGAATCAAGTTTCAAGTTGCAAACAACTCTCGTTATCTTTATCCAAATGCGTTAAAGAAATAATAATAAAATTGTCACAAACAATCGTTAACTAGAAAATACCAGTTCATTCCTCGTGGCTATACCTACAACACACAGAACAATTCTATGCAGTACAACAATAAATGAAAAAAATACGACTAACTTTTCTACAATTAGTTAGCCGTAAACCTTGTAAGCTTAGTATAAGTATATCCAGCTTATTATGTTGATTAATTTTCAAAGCGGAGGTCAAAGCAGAGCAATTAATAATAGAAATAGGGACAAACTCATGTTTTTATGCAAGTCATTAGAAGTTAAAAAGTTCATACGATCCTCAAATCGCTTACACACGCTCACCAACCCTTCTTAAATTTCAATGAGGATATTAGTAGTGGCAGTAGCTCTAGTAGCTCTCCTGCCTCCGGAGCCAGTGCCAGGATTATACAGACATTGCAATAACTTGAAAGGTCAAAGGAGTTATGATGTTGTTATTCTAGTTATAGTGGCACCATTATCGCGTAAAACGATTGAAACACACCAACAAGAATGAAAAGATCTCTAAGATTTTATTTTTATGACCATACAAAGTAGCACTAAATGAATCACAAGCAAATACAAACAAATACATAACAAGAATTACTGCCTCTTATAACACAACTAATGTACAATGCATCACAATCATAGATTTGTTTCTCAAATTATTACATGTACTACTGGTATACGTTTACAAAATATTTTATTATACACTGTACTGTATTTACTATAGTATTAGTACACGATTTATATTTTTTCAGTAGCTAAAGTAAAACATCTACAAGCTTAACTCAATCGTATCGTAAGACAAGTATCGAATTGCAGGCGAAATGGAGCCATTGGGAGTGGAGTGCGTTGTGATACAAAGAACTTTCAATCTTTCTATAAATACTTGTACGTACATGGATTTGTACATACATACAATAACATTACAATACATTATGTTTGTGGAGGACCATGGAGGAGAGACGCATTAATATTAAGTAATCATTATTCATGTTTATTGCCCTTTGCCATATACAAAGTTCGTGCTTCAAGCTGATCATTTGGCATATCAACAACAGCAAGTATAACATCAGCCAGAGAAGAAATCTGTCTTCACCACCAAATAAGCCATAAAACTTAACATGTGCTATTGTATTTGTGTCACCGTCCTGGCTTGTCGTCGGCAGCTCAAGTCATACATTTACATTTGAGGGTATGCATGACATTTGATTGTTTACTAGAGTCATTCAGTTAGTTTAGTAGTCAAACAAACTCTGTTCACTTGTTGATCATCCATAACTAATCGTAAAACATAAGTCCTGAACTGTACGAAAATTGCAACTTACGCAAGTTTTCCAGGCCAACGTTCAAACACAAGGAAAATAAATGTCGATAAGTAAAAGCATGCAAGCTCCATGTCTTCAGAGGTACATACCTAACGTGCAATCATTCTGAATAGGATGGAGTGTACATTATTACAGTTATTAATAGTCCTGTATAAAAATCTTTGTTATACTTATATACTAAGTAATGCACAGTTGTACTAAGAAATACTTGCGCTAGATATAAACATTTGAATACAATGTAAATGATGAACTATGCAAAATTACTATGCATATTATCTCGAGATAGGTTTGTATGTTTATTATAGATATAGATAGTTATAGGTAGTAAGGATCAGTGTTTATAATATATATAGATAAATCTCACTTTTATGCTAGTAGATACATTCAGTTATATTAATTTGAACCCCAAAGTATCAATCTTTAATTCAAATCTGGAGTTTACTGTGTTTACCAAGTAAATGAACTGTATCGTTGAGAGATACGGGCGTGAGAATTTTTATTAGCACAGGAAACTTGCTATCAAACAAAGATTTATGTTGTATTTGTACATGTAAAGGTCTATTATATAGATATCGGGAGAATTTTGCGATTGGTATGTTATGCACATAATATATTTAGGTGTGGGTCTCCTACTGTAATATCATCATATAGTATCTCACAGTAAAGGACATTCGTAGAGATACATGTGTACATGTTCATGTTCATGTTGGGGATTTATTGAGTTGGAAAGAAAAAAGGGGAAAATTGGATGGCACAAAAACGCAGTAGGACGGTGATGGAAACAGAAGAAAGAAAATTTCTTTGGTGAAGAAGACGGAGTAGGAGGATGTGAGATCACAATAAATCTAAGTAGGACAAATCTTTTGGCTCCTACTTAATTAGTTTGGAAAAAGCCCCTCGAGTTGGGGAACCCCAATGGCTATCCACTTATAGAAACATACAAATATAGGTATGGTACAATGAATGTTTCTCTTAAGTTTTACAAACCGAAACTGAGCCTTGCAATGTATGAATTTCTACCGGTACCTGAATTATCTTCATCTCTAGAATATGTTTTCTCTTTCATACAAATTTACTCTCTTAAATAGGTTAACATGAATTAAAGCGTTAACATGAATTAGGAATATTACGTATTATTAGGCACCTTTCTGTAAAAGGAAGTTATTCGAGGACGGAATACATTTCTTTTATCAGTAAATAGTTTTTATTTCATAATACACTTAGATTAAAATACTCCAAGCAAGTTCATTTGCATTGACAGTGAGAAGTGCATTAAATGGTCAGCGGCTCGCCACGAAAAGGAATTACAACATGGTATATTTTATATATACCTAAGTAGTACGTGTAGGTATGCCTTGTTTCTATTGCGGGAAGGTTTTATCACAAAGCTAACATAGTTGGCGTAATAAATTTGAATTTACAAGAGCAATCTGCGGAATTAGTACTGTGTATAGTTTACCGAGTTCTATTAGCATAAACATTGTGTAGATTTTTAGCTGATATATACGAGTTGAATTACATAATATATGATATTACTTATGTAATACGACTGTAGTGCTAAGGACACAAAGTGAGACAAGTCACAGTAAGTAACTTCAGCCCAACATCACATTACATAGCGAGAAGGGATAAGGAGCTGAAATAGGAAACAAAAAATAAGCAAGCCAACAATAAGCCGAAATATTCTTGAACATAATTCGTTCAGATATTTTTGGCATACAACCACAGCAGACTTCATGTACAGTTGACAGTACACAGAATAAACCGAGGAAGATGAAAAGAGTCAAAGAATCGTTGAGGAACTGATTGTTAGTGAGACACTACTTCCACTATTTGTAGCAGGAGCCGTAGCATTGGTGGTAAAGATGTTGGTGGTGGTGGTGGCCGACTCATCGCCTTCTTAGTTCTCTCTCGTCTGAATTCCCTGCTTGTGTCTGAAGATATTTCTACTCAACTCACTTTTCGGATTTCGGACTCACTGCTTTCTTCTGTCTTAGACGCTGAATGTACATGTATAGAGGAAATACCCGAAGAGAAAAACGAAATGAAGTTGATATGCATGTCAGTACATGTAATGTGTGTACTATAGGTTGGATTTTGTCAGTCTGTATGTTATCTGTTATGTGTATTGTAGTAGTGGGGTAATGTCAGCTCACATAGTTATGTTATGTAGTTGCACATCTACTCAATGCATAGACTGATCAAAAACATAACTCTGTTACGACCACACATAAAGGAAACTGTAATATCCATCTGTGATTTCCAAGTCTTCGCATCCAAATAAATAGTTGGCCAAAGACCAGCCTAACGGCTTCTCCAACTCAATATTTACTCTCATTTTCGCATCGATACTTTCCTCACTCGTCTTCCCATCCTTATAATATTGTCTTGTCTTGTTTTCTTTCTCCCCAATCTTCTTTTTCTATGTAAACCACTTTCACAAAGATACAATACCAATAGCACCGCATGAATATATACATTCGTATACTTTTACACTATACATATCTTCCTAAAGCAACAGCAGTACCGTAGTAGTCTGTACCTTGTACCCTTGATATTCCTGTCCAGTAGAATTCTTTTCATTTTCATTCAGTTTGCTGTTTGGATGGAGTTAGCAATCCACGGCTCTTTTCTGACTGTGAGAAAAACTTGTGTGTATATTATTTCTTATTATTATATAAATGTAGTGTTTGTACCATAACATAACAACAAGACGCTTCTTCCATTGTTCACTTACGATCTGACTGGACACAGAGTAATAAAATCAAATACTCTACTCCTCGCTCCCTACAATTGTCCTACTACAATGTATTGCATTATATTACAACATCATAGGCAAACGTAACATGACACATCAGTAAGTAACGTATAAATACAAACAGTATCAACTTAACGAATTTTTTCGATTAGGTATTAGGTATAATATACTACAGTAGTACATATTATATCTACCTATATAGATATAACTAAGTACGCAGTATATAAGGGTGTATGTATTCTTTTAACATAGATACAGATACATCTCAGATCTGTAATATAATATTCCTATGTGGACTGTGAAGGAAGTAAAGCAACATGTACATACGGAATACGGAGCACTGTGAGATACTAATAAACCGGTCAACACCGGTTGTAAATAAACAACGTAGTTTCGTAATATTTAAAGCAAACGTTAGAATGCACTTTTAAATTCGAAACATTAATAGGTATGTAATTTTCATGTTTTCCAATTGTTGGAATTCAACTGTGTACCATTTTGGGTCTGTGTGGTGTTCCCTGCTACTCAAGAATCAAATGTGAACTTCAATTCAACATTTAATTTCACAGCTTGTAACTTGTCTGCATTCATATACCATTATCAGAGGTATGTAGGCAAAATGACCTATTGACCTCATCTGTGAACTTAATCTCGAGCAGGACCTCAATAGTAAGTGTACGTAGCAAATTTGAAGTCATTAGCTCAAACCGTTCTTGAGATATCTCGCATACAGACGGACGGATATAGGGACAGAATGAAAATATATAAACAACTACGTTATTTTTAATAATACGTAAAAAGGAGAATATTGTAGGAACATTATGTTGACAGACTGGTTATATGTAAACTTACTACTTCAGTTTTACTACTCTCGAATGGAGTTAATTTGGTAAGCAACGTATGTAATATACATCCGCCAACTCTCGCTTGGTTGTCACACAGTCAACTGTTATGGCACTAACTGAAATTCCTTCTCCAATTACACAGAAGATGAAGATGACGTCTCTTTTCTGACTTGGTGCACATTGCACAGCACTACATGAGATGATTTACTTGGAACATCTTTGTGTAGATACATGACAAAAATGTTTGTTTACTGACAGTAGTGTATATTAATTTTCTTTTATAGTAACGCAGTAAAAATAATGTGTTTGTGTAAAAATACAGTTTAATGATACGATGCACATTAATAAAATTTTCTAAGTAAAAATGTAAATGTTGCAAATTTGTTTGATGTGCAAAATGCATTTGTATATTGCTCATCTTTGCAATAATGACATCATCTTTCATTAACAAGTAACTGGATTGAAAAGATTTAAACTTGTTTAAATGTTGCTAAAAGAATCTTCAACAGAAAAATGAAAATGTAAAATGTGCTGACAAATTAGGATATGTAATTCTAGGTTGTAAAATGCATCCACGAAAGGAAACGGTGGTAGGAGGCACAATTTGCAGCAAATGCGTCATAAATTTGCACTAGAAAGATTGTCTTTTAAACTTCATCTCTCTCTAACACATTTAATATCCAGGAATTTTTCATCAAGCTAGAAGCTTAATTATTTATTATTCTTTTTTATTCATGGTAAAAAGGTAGGTACACAATAGTTTTCAAGGTTTGCTGAAACAAGCAGAAATGCTAACCCTGATTTATTACTGGAAATTTTTCTTTTACAATACTCATTACTCATCGTGTGTCATACTGAATAGGTAGGAATGAAAATATTCTCTGAAAGCAAAGTACACACAAACATATAAATAAAAAAATTATTGTTTCACGAAAAAGTACCTAGCTATGTACCTTCATGCAATCTGAACATAGGATTTAAATATGACACTACGAGACTGACTGAATGACCAGTTGGAATGGGAATAATGAGACAAGGTTTTTATTGGAAATCGCAAATAATAAAATCTACCGACTGTAGTAATGTAGATTAGGAATTCCTTGTATGATTGCTCTTGTGTAAGTAAACGAGCAAACAGAAGAATACATTCTATATAAAAGTCTGTATAAAAGTCTGAACACTGTAGACAAGTATACGTATGGAAACATCAGTTGAGATTTAAATCACAGTAGTAATTGTCGTGGAGGAAATGAAAGCTGTTATAGGAAAAAGGCAATGCAATGTGCAATAGCAGTGCAGGAGTAAGTATTGGCAATAGTAAAAAAGCATCGTTGATGTCAAAATTCATATCGGATATCTGGGTAGGTTTTTGGTGTGGTGGTCCATGGTCCTGGTCCTGGGATTTTCTACTTACTATTTCTGTGAGTATTAGAAAGATCATTGTACACAGTATCCGAAAAGTCCTGTTAACTGCTAAAGCTGAAAAGGAAGAAGGAAAGGAAGGGATTCCCATATTGCAGCAATTGAATGAGAGTGAATGAATGAAAACAGATCAAGAGAGATCTGCTGTTGCCCTGTGTGTCTTCTTGTGCTTGGTGTATGCATGCGTGTGTGTATAGCAACTTGTGACGTGAGTGTCGTCCAGAAGAGAGTCACATCACAACGACGACGACAGTGAGTGTAGTAACATTTGCAGTTAACGGTTCCGTTGTAGGGGATTTCACAATTGGGTTTTTTCGTATTGAAATGACCACGGCTCGGCTCCTTCCCCATTATTCATAAGAATAAATCAGCATCAATGATCTCGCCGGGCAAATTCATAAAAAGCGACCCAAATGCTCTTTCGCCGAATATCGGACTTGTTCTTATGTGTGTGTGTCTCTGTGTGCATTTACTTTACCGGCAGTTAGACTTTTTTACATTATCCACAGAGCAGTCCAGTTAACAGTCTCGTCCAGTTGCACATCACATCATACAACCACCACCGCTATTACTACTACTAATAGATTGCAGACGCACTTTCCCCACTCACGCCATTTGAAACTCACATACAGGGACTATGGTAATACTGTTATGCTTAATAGCTTGTAAATCCAATTGAAAGTAAATATAAAACTGGAGAAATGGAGATGGAATTGCTCCCAGGATTCTATGCACATACTACACTTACATTTATAAGGATCCAAATACTATTAGATAACATTATAAGTAAATGTCCAAGTAACAATGGGAGCTTTTGCACTATGTACTAAACAGGCAATGTGCGCTCTCGCTAAAATGAGACGACAGGTTGGTCTCCCAAATTTTTACCCAGCCAAAAATTTAATGTTCAGATAGTGTGTGTGTGTGAGTGAGGATTTGTAAATGGTTTGAGCAAATGTGATGCGTGTGTGTAGTCCAACTGTTATCTCGATAATGTTAAAACTCCTTGTCTGACCCGAGTGTGTATTCTGAGATGGGCCATCGAGAGCCAAATTACTTTACTCCGCCGGTGTAACGAATGAGTTTAACTTGAGTTTAGAGCAAAGGCGTCTGGATGAGAAAAAATCTGTAAACTATTTCCAGTTTGTATAGTAATATACGATAGGGCTATAGTTCAGAGCGTGTTTTCTTAAGGAATACTGTTGACATTGAGAATTATAGGATGCCTACTTGTTCTATACAAGTATAAATTCGTATATATTGCGACTGATCTCTTAAAGAGACGAAAAAGTCTCCAGATGAAAGCTGTAGACGTTTACTTGTTTTACATTAAATTGCATTGCATGACCAGTAACTCCCTGAGAGACAGGTTGTTATACAAAGTAGAAAAAGTCAAGTAAACTGACGTTAGTGACTTAACATTGGAAGTGTGTTTTTCCAAACCAAAGGTAATCCAATTTATCGAGGGTGTCGAGTGTAAAAATACCATTGAGCAGTGTAAAAGAAACGTATTAGAAAGAGCGACAGTGCCAGGTCAAGTCAACTAGACGCCAAAGGAAAAAGAATCTACGAGACAGAACACAAGTAGTGTAGTGTGTTGAAATGTATTAGAAATCTCTATATGGGCATACTACACATTTGCACCACTGTTCTTCCCCTGACTCCGATATACACGACAATTTAACGGCAAGAGATATTTATAAGAATAGAGAATCGAGTAGAGTAATAGACTCATGATCACACACCACACAAACTATACACTTCTACTGTGATCTGTGACAGTGAGTACAGAACACACGGGTGACTTACATACTACTACTACAACCGTAGTGTATAGTGGTGTGTGTGTGTGCTTCCCTAAATCTGTTCTTTTTAGTCTTTCCCTTTGCTCTGTTGATTTGTCTCACATCTCCCTATAGAGACGTTCCCACAGCAGACTTACATTTTGAATCAGATTCCAATCTGATTTGGCTTGTTGGGAGAAAACCCTAAGCATCCGCACCGACCGAGCACGGTATGGTATACCGTACACACCACACCACTATAGAATCACATCGTTTGACAAAATGGCACGGTCGACCAACGAAAAAAATGAGTTGTTTCTCCCTTCTTGGTTAGAAACACTAAGCTTACTTCCTCAATCTCAAGTTTTCCCAATTCTTTGCTTACTATTTACAAATTGCGTGAAAGGAAACTTTTCCCAGTGGAACATTTCTCATTTGCACCTTTTCTTACATAACGCTGACTTTTATTCACCTTGAACATTTATTCCAAAATACTTACTTGCACGTATTAGGTAATAATGTATATAATATGCATTTTAAAATGTGATATAAATATTGCAATACTACGTTTCACCAAACCAACCTGTGTAATATCCATCATGGTTATTATCTTAAATATTACTTTTATTGGAAACAGCAGCTAACTATAATCAAAACTATACCTACCGAAATATCTGATGAGTGAGAAAAGTGAGAATATTGCTGTACTTATTTGGTGTAATTCTTGAAACTTATCAGACAGTACAGTAGATTGTGTTAACGTAAGTGGAATAAAATACCATACAGTAATTATTTCAGTTTAATTTTGTGTCATATAAAGTCGTTTCTCTATTGTTCTATTTAATAATTTTTAGGTTTTGACATTATACGCTGAGGAACAATTCACAAATAAAGGCTCTTGGAGTTGCCCTAACTAAACTAAAGTATCATAGAGAAAACGAAATGCATAGGAACATCAATGTACGCAAGAACGCACTTTTATACAGACACAGGGAATACTGGTTATTGACGATTATTATTGATATGTATGCGTATGGTGCGTATAGAGTCAAAATATTATTTTGGGGCTTTCTTTATTGTGGTAATTGCGTACAGATTTCTGAGTTAGTACGGAGGGAAATCCGAAGCTATCCCAATTGAATGGGAATAGATAGAATATTATGAAGAGGAAAAAAACTTTTCTTAATGCTAAAATTAGACATTTATGCTTCGTATCTTTCACAAAATATGACACCAGAATCGTGGAAAGTTTCTCTAGGGCACTATAATAAAATCAATTGGAAAGGCTTCCCTAACCGACAGATATTATATATTATGTAAAACATATATTCTAATGTTACATACATCACTTGACATAACGTTAACGTGCTTCTGCCACCACAGACAGTCCCAAAAGCTCATTCTGAATCTGATTCCAGCAGATATTACACAAGTAAGTACATAGTCGTGAATATCTATGCATGCTTACTTTACTTGCATTACTACATTACATAACCCAAAATGGACAGAAAGACTAACTCTGTGTAAAGAGACTAGACAAAGAAACTCAACTTCTTAAGCCTTTTATCCTTTAGTCAACACTCACCAGAGTATCCCGCTTTTACCATACTCGCAGTTCGGAGTACATAGCTTGATCATATTTTCCTATTCCCCGAAATTGCGACTCTCCGCTCACACGACTTTTATCTGAAATGTAATGCAGTGTAATATTATATAATGGTATGTCATGAGATGGGGTTTTTTGATCTTTCGAGCTGGAAATGGAATAGAAAGTGGTCTCCAGGGATTCTCCAGATTGGTCGTATCAAAGTGTCAACTCAAAGAATTATGACACCATCCTTTGTGGCCAGTCCAATTTTACTACGTATCAAATCAATTTACTTATTACCAACTTAACATTTT
Source organism: Pogonognathellus flavescens (assembly GCA_019776165.1). Taxonomy (NCBI): domain Eukaryota; kingdom Metazoa; phylum Arthropoda; class Collembola; order Entomobryomorpha; family Tomoceridae; genus Pogonognathellus; species Pogonognathellus flavescens. Next base: position 27,872 of record JABASD010001650.1, read on the forward strand.
TCTCTACTCTTAAGAAAATTCTTTACAGATTGTGGTCCATCCACGGATGCACCTGGTGAAAAAGGGTTGACTTGATTTGTGATAATTTATGTGGATAGATTGCATTTTAATTGACTTTTGTCTGAAATTGCACTAATTTATACAAATACTAATGTATCTATTCCATTGTTTGATGCGACGCGTGTAAGCGTGTATATTACATATGAGTAGAAAGAAATAGCGGGTTAGAGTGAAGTAGTCAAAGTTAAGTAGGTAAGTTGATCTTGGTAAAGGGCAATGATCATGATTACAAATTAAGTGCATTAGGACTTGAGTAACATCCGAGTCGCAGTGGGACACTTACTTAGATTTAGTCAGGATAGGACTCGAACATATTTCCCCTAACAGTCAACAAAACTATCCGAAAAAGTCAAGTCAATCTCTTCACGGTCTGATTTGGTCTATTTCTACTGTAACTCGTATCTCTTCTCATCCACAGCAGCAAAGTAGTACATAACACACCGGACTGTGTTGTAGAGACCAAAGCATGGCAATTGGTTCAGCGACTGAAGAAGAACTAGGGAAAGTTTGGGCGATAAAGGGTTTTTCGAGCTCGACTTTCCGTTCTGTCCGAACACTTTTGAGTAATCTAGTGCTTTCACTTCCTGTTCATGCTTATTCACAGTCCATTGAGTCCAGCAGGCAGGATGTCTTCTCGAATAAATAAAAGGTCATCATTCTAAACACTCAAGTTGCAACCTGACAGCTTCAATACACAAAACTTCCATTCCCATTCTTTTTCCTTTGGCGATTGACTAAAGTCTACGTAAGTAACAATAAGTGTATAACTTAAGTACTTCATATACACGCGTACCTAGTTTATACGCAATTCCTTTAAATTCTATAGAATGTTTTAAGTTTCGGGTTTACAAACAACAATGTTGATTCTATTTGTATGTAGTTCTGTCTGTATAAGAAACTAAAACTTTGCCCATTCTCTGTATTGACATTGGGTATTCCTTCATTATATACAAATACTGTTGAAATAAGCATTAAAGATGGCAATTTCATTGTCATTTCAGAATTCTTTGGATGGTCCATTGTGGTTCAACTTAATAAATGTAGTTTTTATACAAACAGAGAAAGTTAATAATGCAACGAATAGAACTGCGCATTTATTCAAAGGTTTTTATAATAAATTTCTGCCTTATCGTCCTAGAAAACTTTTCTCGTCTATAAAACTGATTCAGAGATATTCAGAGTAAATAATGTGAAACAGAGAAGCTTTGTGATATTGACACTGGTACAATTGGCCTAAGTGATTTTAATATTCATATATTTCATCATGTTTTGATGTATCCAGTTAGTCATAAACATAACATTTGGCGTTCCGATGGTTTTGCGGCCCATTTTCTATGTAGGCTACACGCTAGCTCTCTAATCTGGTACATAGTGCACGAATTCGAAATTCGCATAGATAACCCTGTTCAATGACAATAGTGTGCATCAGCAAGTTTGGAATGTTGAAGATTGAATGTTATGCACTGCACATGAATACTCCCATCACATCAGTTCAGTTCACATAATATTTACTTTAGTTCTCTTTCTCTCTCTACACACACACAAATACATTCGGGTGTAGTCCATATGTATGAGGAGTGTTCAGTTCCGAGTCGGGGCATCTATGAAACAAAAGTATTCAGCAATATCGTAATTTAAATTCTTATCAAGAGTCAAAAGTCGAAACGACTCTAGCTATTCCAAGTCATTTGTTTTACCGAACTGTTGATAAATCCGTTTCTTATGTACCAAAAACCCTCATTTCCGTAGAAATTCCAACTGACTATTCAAGCAACGTATTTGGATACACAAAACGTACCGAATCAAATATATAGCATTGTAGATTCCTGTAAAAAAGTGTAATAAGAAAAGAAGTAAAAAACTTGAACTGAAATTACTTAAAAATAAAACAAAAATGAAGTAAATAAAAGGGAGCTTTTATAAGGCACATGCCAATAGCACAACTGTGTAGAATCTATTTAGCGCCTACTGCCTACCCATTCCTCGTATAAGATCATTTTATGAATGTATCTCTTTTATATTGTCCATAGTGTAGTCTGAGTACACAAGGCGAGAGTAACGTACAAATATTTCTCCCCTTTTGTGAGAGCCATTTCATAGATATTTTCCTCGAGATAGTCGACAGATACGAAATCCGTGGGGAATAGGAGTGTACACATTTACACAAGGCCTTTCTAATTCAGAGTCCGTCATTCCACTACAAGCTCCAGCTTTTCCTTTTGAATGGAAGTGTAACTGTAACACACTAACAGAACAGTACACTTTGCTACATTACTCGTATACAGAACTGATTGTGATTCATTCAAGTCGAACGAACCGAATCGTCGCTAACAACCGATACTATTTACTACTACTAACATTAAGAGAAAAGACTTGAGAAAATTTCCTTCGCTTCAAGTCACGGTTACAAGAAAAGTGAGCGTTACATTAGAAAGGTTTATCCATAACCCTCCTATAGCAGTCCTAATACTCCTACTCCTATGGTATAATACCTATATACACAACAATAGCGTAACATGGAATAGCTAATATCTCTCAGGAGATCAGCAGCTTATTTGAGTCGGAAAAAATCACTCAGGGTTGACCACTCGATTACTACCCCATTTTACAAAAGTGAAATCCTCATAAAGATGTGCAAACAGTTCAAGTAAAATGTAGAAAGAAAGCAAGACGCTTTCCTTTGCCTTGAACCTTGGAAGGAGAACGGAAGACACAGAGTATTTACTCTTGGGCAGATTTCCTTCTGTTTTATTATACCCGAGTATTATTGGCATGACACTCCGACCAGAGTCCATCTGACGTGAATACCAAATCCATAATGCCGTAATGAAAGCAAAATGAAAGAATCATGGACTACTACAGATGAGATGGGGATGAGACAAGGCACATTGCAACTTCCAACTGGATACAAATACAAAGCACCAAGAAATCTAGAGTCCGGGCAACCGTATTTCTGAGAAATACGGTTGCCGTGCTAACTCTAGATTTCTTGCAAAGCACCATGGGTCGATTCTCTCACATTTCCTTGTTTTATTTTATCATGGGATGATTTCAAAAAGTATACAATAAAAAATTCAAACAGAACACTGCACTTCTGTATCCCGCTTGTATAGTTCATACTACTTATACATTTTCATCATAGGGTATCCATGTGTGTATCTGTACATTTTTGTAAACAATGAAAAAAATAGAATGAAAAATGCGATGCGCCCATAGTAGTGTGGATTCATATATCTAAAATCTAAGTGACTTATCTGAGTTGAGACAATAATATAAGAAATGGGAGATGAAACATGTATAAGAATGCTACACACATAAACAGAAGCAGTGAATTTTACGTAGCTACTTACATAATGCAGTGTATATTGGTACTATCTGTTAGTAGTAAGTAAAGTACGTAGCCTGAGAGAGTGTGGGAAGGAAAGGCGGACGAACAAGTCCGGGCGGTACACAACCAATGTTTTATTGTTTCAATCACGAGCTCCAGGAGCTGCTCATCTGTTTCCAACAATTTCCAACGATCACAACGGCTGTTGACCACTCGACCTTACATTGTATCATCTACTCGAAGCCTTTTCATCCAACGACATATACAGATCTGTTGTATTCCTACATAACCATCGTCTCTGCACGTCTCTTTCCGTTTATTCCATCCTCTATGTTTTCTCATGATGGAACATCCAAAAACGTCACTTGTTCACTTCCTTCCCTCTCATCTCTTTGTGCACAACAAAAAATTCATGAAAAGTAGTGCTTCAGAATCCGATTCACAATTCATCTCACGTTGACGCATTTCATTGTCACTCTATACACTGCAGCATTATCTGTTGACGGAAAAATCAAGAATAACTCCGGCTGGAGATGACTTTAACTATAGAATATTATTTTATTTTATTATGTTTTTCATAGATTACTACATGAACGGTGGTGCTGATATGTTGATCATATACCTAAATTATTCAGATTTATTTATTTACCTAAACGTATTTAATAATCTTATGAGTAATTTTGCGTGTACATAAATTAAGAACAGTTACTAACAAAAATGCTTAATGTTACACCTACGTATTCATATTAGTATTGTAAAATAGAAAAGAAAGTAGGTATTTGATTTGATGGGTTGTGGAAGGAAATGGTATTTTTAGGGGAATCATAATAGGGGCTTTTGAATGTTGAATGGAGAAAACACTCTAAGAAAGCGAAATGAAGCCGGAGTCTGAGTTAAAGAAGAGTAGAAATAGATAGAAGAGCAACACGTAGAGTCGTTTTAAATTCAAGTTTCATCCTTAGATGCATATGTAGCAAAGTTACATGTTCTCCAGAGTTGGACAGACTTTTATGCGTGTAATGCTCTATGTGTGTGGCAAGTACATATGTAAAGTGTTACGAATTCTACGATGTGAATTGTGATTTCGATTCATCTTTTTCCTTTTGTGCAGTGAGAGTTACTTATGTAGAAATACTAGTCCGCTCTGTGTGTATAGTAATACAGTAGCTGACCAAGATTGTCTTTTCCTGATTGCGGTTTGGATTTCGTGGCTCGAAATGCAACTACATATACTTACACTTGCCTGGAAAATACTGGAGGAAGTAAAATATATCTATGTACATACATGACAGTTACATATAATGTACATCACTGTATGCCTTCTAAACTTACAAGATATATCATATCCATATGCTAGAAACGAATGTTTGCTACAAAACTGTGCTTTGCAGTTGAAAAAGTCTTAGCACGTACTAAATATGTACCGAAGCGTCTAACACACTTTACATTACATTACAATAATGGCTGTGAATACAGATGGTTAGTGTTTCCGTGCCATTTTTCTCTTGGGAAAATTTTGCAACTAACATAGAAGCATTATGTATAGCAGAATAGCACTACTAGAAACATTATATTAGTATAGCAGTACATGAAACTATGTATCATCATCATGTAATCGAAGCGAATACATAATATGATGCACCACAAATACAAATTCTCCGTTCTGTATTTGGAGCAAGGAAAGTAAATACTTTTTCTGATCGTGTTTTCTTTATCCAAAAAAGACGAACTGTAATGTAATAGCCGCAATGTTTGTAGCCGGAGCACAGTACTCTTCTGTAGCTTCCCGGTTTCGATATCTGTACTTCGACTCGAATTGACTTGACTTCCCTCTTAACTTGGACTTCAGTCAGAGAATAGAGGAGGATTGTTCGATAAACTGCATGAAACCCCTCGCACCCTTCAACTTTAGGCCAATTTATGACCAACATTCGATCGTGTGATATATTTGATGGAGCCGGGTATCACAACCTTTATAAAGTGGCTTCATGTCATCTCTCTTCTTCAGTATTCCTTTCTCTCTCTCTCTCTTTATATTACCCCAGTATATATTCCTCGCAACCTTACTCGGACATACATATACACAAAGCAAAGAATTCACATTTCCGCTTCTCTTTGTGTACATCGCATTACGTAACAAGAAGCAATGGCAAAAGTAGTGTCTTGTAGTAGTAAAGCATAAATGCCATCACCTCTTTGACTCTACATTTTCTTCCGATCCATATAAAAACGTAGTCGTAGTAGTAGTAGTAAGTAGGGGATGTTATATTAGCTACTACTTATATCTACAGCCACCTACTCATACAAACTTCATTGAGGAAAACAAAGTCGTCTTTTAGTATTGATGTTGGACGATGGGATGTGAGGATGCGACCTGGACTGCTTGGCTGAAGGAATTTCTTTTCTCTTTCTTCTATCTCTTATGGAGGATGTTAAATGTTCATGTTGATACTCGTGAGATTAGTTTCTTCTCCTCTCTCTCTTTCTCTCAGTACAACTAGTTCAATAAATTCCTATCGACATTACGACTGGAAAGTATCTACCAATTCATTCCGTCATCTATCAAACGAAACATTTATGTCTTGTAGTTGTGACGCTGAGCATTATCACCCAATTTTCACAATAGGTAACTCACAAATCTGGCTAAATCATTCTGCATGGTAATAAAATCATTGTAAAGAACATGAACCACCTACCACCATCTATAACTAAAGATATCTTTAATAGTACGCATATAACTTACTGCATATAAGGAATGGCTCTATGGATTCCTTGGAAGATTCTCGTTGACTTTGGCCTTTAGGGTTGACTTTGGCTTACGCCAATTCCCTAACCTTCCCTTTGGAATCCTACGCAGTGTCAGAAAAAAGATAACAAAAGAGATCCGTCCGACACCCTTCGTTCCTGTCACGTCCGTCAATCAACTCAACTGACTGTTGGTCAACTAACTAACCAACAAACCGCAGTAACTAAAACTACGCAACCCTCTGGAATGATGATACACAGCAAACAAAGACAAGTGCAATCAAGTCGAGAATAACAAGAGGAAGAATTGAAGCATTGAAGGCTAAACTATATACCATAGTGAGATATTATTGCTATACTTCTGTATTACTTTTATATGTAATATCTTTCAATGTAGAAAATTCTTACTCTAAATCGGAATACGGATAGATTAACCATTAAGCGACTACTACAAAACATCTTTTTTACTCCGCATTTTAACCGGAAAATATCTTTTTATAACTTTTCCGCACCTTTTAACAGTAGGAATAATTAATGCAAAAGGATCGAGACAAAATACATAGAAAAATCAACGTATGTAATAGATTAATAAAGTCAATACAACTTATAATCAAAGAAGTAGATTACTTCTCTGTTTACTAATTACTAGAAAAGGAGGAGGTTTGTCAATCTGTACATTAAGTTTAGCAATGAAATAAAAGGGCATAGATTTAAATTGCTATTGACGCAAAGCTAAGAATTTCGAATTTCGAATTATGTAAAAGGAAATTCATAAAAGTGTCAAAAACAGCAAGGACAAGATGAGACTGCATGAAGAGACTTGCTTTTGGTCAAAGATTGATTAGATTTAAGTTTAGAAAAAGAAAGGATTGACTGGGACTCACTCCCACACTGAAAGAAGAGGAATGAAAAGAAATGTAGCATGTGTAAAGTGATTGACCAAATATAATGGCCATTCAGATACTTTATACATTATGTTACACCATCAGTAAATACAGACATTGATACAATGAGACATTTTATTTTACAGATATGACCTAAAACAATCATAAATATTTTTTGTTTTTCACTCAGTGCAGTACATAGTTTATTATTGTCCCACAATTTTTTCTACATATATTGCCGACCTTCTTACGTCACACAGTCATTCAGCCTAACCCTCCACAACCCACTATCATATTGAAGGTATGTAAAATATAAATTCAATACAGAAGTATAGGTAATCATATTTTTTCACGTTCAAAGTTTAGTTATATCTAGACACACAATATTAAGGCTCTTAATAGTGTATGTCTATAGGTTATAATCATTTGCGAGGATGCTATCTGACGAGTTCAGAATGTAGTAAAAAAATATGTAATTTTGTCCAACTTTATTATGGAATTACACTTTATATACGGGTGATTTCTAAGATTGTAAAGTGAATTAATCTGCCCATTAACTATAGCATGCAAGTATGCAACGCTATCCAGAGCCGGCGTTACGTTTTGCGGGGCCCTAGGCGAATATTTTTGCGGGGCCCAGCCCCAAAAGTAACTAAGTAAGTGTTCAAACAAAAGAGCCGCAAAACTTTAATTTATTTATGCCTTTAATATAATATTTCGTGATACGATTACGATTTCTAAAAAATTTGAAATTGTTGAAACCGAGTAACTTATAATTTATTTAAATGTATTTTTGTAACGATAAGTACATTATTAGGGTCTAACGTAACATATTAAAATGGTAATATTTTATTGCGGATTAGAGATTACAGGACAAAATTTATATTGCAATCATAACATTTTGTATAATAAATATGCTTAAAAACAAACTTTTCTAGCTTTTTTACTACTGGATTCGTTAATCAACTCCAATAATTGTTTGGAATAATCTAAACAATCCGAAATGTCGCTTTCAATTGACAAAATGGCCAGGCCGCAAAGAACGAGTACAATCGTTGAATTATTCCAAAAAAGTTAAGCTTCAGTGGAGGACTTAGGAAATATTAAAATAAATATAAATAATTGCAATAGTTATCTGTTTGTAAAATAGCGGGTTCCATTTTCCCCGTATTTAATGGTGAGTATATTGAAACTGAATAGAATTTATTGTTAGGGTTCGGTCGAATTGAGAATTTCTCTCCCCACACAAAATTACTGAATCAGACTTATGGTTACATACATAATTAAATTTTTACTAGCTAGTGTGTGTGATAGTGTGTGATAGTGTTAATTTATAACATTGCAAGACCAGCTAAATGTGAAAAAATAAGCTACAATGCTTTTCTTCCAGAGGAATTTTAGGTTTATTTATTTTAAAATAAAAATCGGTTTTTCTTTTACTCCAATTTTTAGGGAGCGCGGGGCCCCCAAAAGCGCGGGGCCCTAGGCGGTTGCCTTACCTGCTTCCCCCTAAAACCGGCCCTGACGCTATCTGTGTATTACTATGATCGTGGTTTTAAATTGGAATATAAAATGAACGTATTTTCTATTAACGCACTGCAGACTTTCAGTGCCTTAGCTTTAGTGAAATGCAACTCTATTAAACTGTGGCCATGTATTTGACTTTAAAACGTAATATCTATACTACCTTCTATAATTCTGGTACATCTCTGTAATAGAGTAGGCAATGCAATGGTATAAAGCGCAGGTGTCAGAATCATAGCCAGAAGTCTCATGCAAAC